>JANTPZ010017063.1:0-11886 GCA_025593235.1 Vachellia pachyceras | reverse complement strand
TGAAAAATCACCCGCTTATCCAAATATCACACACTTGTGCTTTTCTCTATAAACAATGGTGCGATTCAAACCCGGGAGATAAGATTCAAGCTGAAGGTTCAAGCGGTGGATTAGGAAGAACGAAAGAGAATGGAAAGCAACTCAGGGAAAGGGAAGGTGGTGTGCGTCACTGGTGCTTCTGGCTTTATTGCTTCATGGCTCGTCAAGCTGCTTCTCCTTCGTGGTTATACTGTCAAGGGCACTGTTCGTGACCCAAGTGAGTGAATTCTCCCATTTATACTAAGTGAAAATTCTGTTTCTTTGAATTCTTCGGTTTCTGTTTTTTTAACTGAGAGGTATGAGTAAGAATTGAACACTTGACATGAAACGCACTCAAATTTGCTCGTACGTAGAATTTCCTAGTGTTGATTTCTAGTAATTATCAGGCATTCGAAGGTGAAATTTTGGTTTTGAGTGTTTGACTGCTGGAAGTCCAAGGAATGAACCAAGAACTAGGCATGCATGGAGAAGTAAAAACGTAAAGGTGTGCTGGGTGGAGAAGAATACGAGAGAAATGAAGAGAAATGCGTAAAATAGACTCTCGAATCGAGATAAAACACAGATTGCTAGATACATCAATTCCTTAGTTTTTCTTTTCAAGTTTCTCTATCACGTGAGAGGAATCAATTCTATTTTGCTGTTTCTTATCATTTTGAGTTACATATTATTGATGGTTTGTAACCCCTTGCAGATGATCCAGTAAAGCTAGACCACTTGCTCAAACTTGACGGGGCAAAGGAGAGACTGCAGCTGATTAAAGCAAATCTCATGGAAGAAGCTTCCTTTGATCTGGCTGTTGAGGGCTGCGAGGGCGTCTTTCATACTGCATCTCCCGTTTTTCACAATGTCAAGGACCCACAGGTTGACATCAATCTAGTCTACATCAAAGAAATTATTTCCATAGTTTAACCTGGCTCAAGAATTTCATTACCAATTTTTATCATCTTTTGATTATATTCTACCCATTTTTAGATGACTATTCCTGCATAGAAATAAGAAGTCCAATAACTGGAGGACAAAAGCTTCAACATTTCATTTGGTCCAATTTTCCAGATACATAAGACATAGTGACCCTCTCAATAGCTTGCTCCCTTCTTTGCCCTTGGCAAGCAAACAGAAATTTGTATAGACTGTGAACTTTTAGTGTTAAGGATTTTTTTTATTTTTGCTTTGGAATCTGTTAAGCTCCCACGAGTTTAAATTATTCACAACACTGGCATTCTTTTAAATTACCTTTTTGTTTTGTGGTTAGAAGAGTTTCCTTACTAAATTTTAGTTGTTGATTTTTCAATTCAGACTGAATTAATTGATCCAGCAGTCAAAGGAACTCTTAATGTTCTCAAATCATGTGCAAAATCACCATCCGTGAAAAGAGTTATTTTAACCTCTTCCACTGATGCAGTTTTATATAATGGAAAGCCTACAACTCCTGAAGTTGTAGTTGATGAGACTTGGTTTTCGAGTCCAGATATCTGTAGGGAAAATAAGGTATGCACTATATTTCATTATACTAACATGGCATTGAAGCTTGCAATTATTGCGCATTGCATGTGTGATTGTACTTAATGGTTCATAGATTTGGGATGGCGTGTTCTCAATCTAAATGCCATTTGCAAGTCTTGCAATCGGCTTATCAGAATGGATGTGGCTATGCTTTGTTATTTTGTTAGGGGGACTATACAAGCAGCGATTGCTTGCATTCACTTGAACTGTGAGCCACATTCAAAATAAAATTGAAGACATTTCTTGTTTTCAAAATTATCTCTCTTATTCTCATCCGGAGTAAACATTGCTTTGCACTTTTGGAAAGAAAGTTTTATCATTTCCCCCCTTAAATTAAGATTGTCAACAAAGTGTACTCAATCAAGGTTAAGGTGCTGTGCTTGTTCAAAAGCTTACGGGCCCTGTTTGACTTAGATATGCTCCAATCATTCATCACAGTTGTTGGAAATTGGCTATGGTGTTGTGGGACTCTTCATTTTTCACTTACATAATTTAAGGTTGTTAGGGCTATTTCTTCTTTCATTATGTATTTGTGTACATATCTCTCTGCACTCATCAGGGATTCCATTATGTTCTAAATATCCATGAGTTCTCATCCTTCTGTATTCCTCATGCTCTGTTTTTTGTTTTTATTTTTTTTTTACTTGGGCCATGTGCCAGGGATATTGTTTCTCCTGGATTTCTTCAGTGGTTGTAAATCATTCAGAATTTGAAATACAGCTAATGCTCTGCTCTTTTTTCTCTCTCCTTCTTTTGTGACTTTATTCTGTATGAAAGCTACATGTTTCAATTATGACAAAGGTCAGTCCCTTGTAACAAGTTGTGTGATGCAGAGATTGCTCATTGAAATTGCTAAACTGCTTCAGCCATCTTCCTAATTAGTTTGACAGATCAGTGCTTTGAAACTTCTATGCTCTTAAAAATTGAGTGATATGGCTAATTTATATGTTCCAACTTCCAATATGTGCTAATATGATATTTGTTACAAACAGTATTTTATGATGCCTTTCGAGTTTCCTGCTATTTATGATTTGTGCTTTCAGATGTGGTATCAACTTTCCAAGACTTTGGCTGAAGATGCTGCCTGGAAATTTGCAAAAGAAAACAACATTGACATGGTTGCTCTCAACCCAGCAATGGTGATTGGGCCCCTCTTGCAACCATCGCTTAACAACAGTTCTTCTGCTATATCAAATTTAATAAATGGTAATTTTCATAGATTGAGAAGGTTCATGCTGTATAGAATACAAAAAAAAAAAAAAAAAAAATCTGTCACTTCCATCTGTATTGTCTGATCTTTCAACTAAAATGCTTGTTCAGTCTCTAGTTCATAGAAAAGGGATTTGATGCCAAGATGTTGATATGTGCTAAGGGATTATGAGTTATGACATGATTATTTTATGTTGACTTATTTGATATATATTTTTGGAATCGTGATGCTTACTGTAATGCTGGAGCAGAGAACCAAAACAGTAATTCTCTTTGTTACTCTGGTATTTAATGTGTGACCTAATCGAGGAGTCGATCATTGTTCTGAATATAACATCTATATTCTATATTTATCAATTTTTTTTCAAGTTATTCCTATTGATACCCTTTTAACAATAATCAAGCAAGAGATGAGATGAAAATGAGGAAGATGATTAGGGTGTTTTAGAAAAAATACATCATATTAACTAATTTAACTAACTTCGTTAATCTAATCAAATTAGTTAAATAGATCTTACATTAACGTCCATAGGGATATTGTTCCTTTTCACTTGACATTAGTAAATTAAGAGAGCAACAACCATGATTTCTTTTTCTATTCAATGCCTGTTTTCATTGTCAGTAGAGGTATGTGTGTGTGTAAAGTGTAGGGAACAAACCCCCCCCCCCAAAACAATCCTACTTGGCTAATTCGAAATAAGTAAAATTTTATAATAAAAGTTAATAGCAACCAAGATACATTAAACAACATAGAAGGGATATATATCAGGAAGGAAAAATGCTAATAAAGGATACAGTAGAACATACCAACACTTTCTCTGACGTTGTGGAGTAAACATCTTACATTCTCAGCTTACATATTAATCTTTCATACATTACCTGAGGTGCGTCCTTTGATTTTAATTTGTTTTCCCTTTCCCTTCAAAGTTGACTTGTATGTCTTCAATAGCTAGCTGATTAATTATAGTTGATTAGTAAAGTTATCAGCTGATTTAAATGTGCAAGACATTTTTTTGGCTTTGCCTTGAGAGAAAACTGTTTATGCTGCTCCTTGGATTATTCCGAAGCTTGTTTGATGCAGGTGCACAAACTTTTCCAAATATTTCTATGGGATGGATTCATGTGAAGGATGTTGCCAATACTCACATTCAAGCATTTGAGATTTCTTCAGCTAGCGGAAGGTATTGTTTGGTTGAGACAGTAGCACACTACGGTGACATTGTCAAGATTTTGCATGACCTATATCCAACTTTACAACTCCCCCAGAAGTAAGTTGACTAAATTCCCAGATGTTGCACTCACTTCTTATATTCTTAAGTAATAATTACCTTGACATTGCCTGTTTAATTCAAGTTTTTCCCTCAAATTTTTGCTCACTTCACTTCTTAATGGCTTGTTAGGTGTGAGAACGATAAGCCCTTCATGCCGGTGTATCAAGTTTCCAAAGAAAAGGCAAGGAACTTGGGGATTGAGTTTATTCCCCTGGAAGTGAGTCTCAGGGATACAGTGGAAAGCTTGAAAGAGAAGAACTTGATCAATTTTTAATTGCGACCTTTCTCCTGGGAAAGTAGATGTTGAAAACTTTCAGCACATCTTCTTGGGAAATAATAATTGTGATACTCCTGGTGGACCTCAAAGAACCGACTCATCTAAATTTTATCGTGGAAAAAATAATTGTGATTATAGGCTTTTTGTGAATCCCCTATGTGCTTTTTATCCATCTGTTCATGAGATGTTTTACGAGCTTGTCCATGAACGTAGATTTAGATGGATTAGGTTCTGAAAAAATTATACCAGTGAGCTTCAATTGGTTTTGGGCTTAAATGTTGGGTTGGATTAAATAGTGCTTTTTGGCAGCTCTCACCAACACTTATACTGCTACTTTTTTTTAATACAAGTTTCAGTTCAATTTTTTTTTGGGAATAATGTTAAATAAACTTATGTATTCATCATTTTTTTCCTTAAAATAATTTAATTTATTTATAAAATGATATAATTTAATTAATGATATGTTTTAGAATAAGCTAAAGAATATGTTTGGTTCTTTAAGTTTGCGTTATATTTTAATTTAGTCCTTTAAATTTAAAAAGTGCACTTTAATCATTATTTTATTAACAATGTTAGTTTTACTTAACGGAAAATGGTGATTCAGTAAATTTAAATAATGATTATGCAATCAGATGATGATAAAATATTGTTAAACTTTAGAATATAAAAAGTATATTAAACACTAAATATTGAAGTATATGTTAATATCATTTAATTGCTGAATGATTATTAAACTAGCATTTTTTAAGCAAAACTAACGATGTTAACGATAAAGGATTAAAAGTGCATTTTTTAAATTTAAGAGACTAAACTAAAACTTGATACAAATTTAAAGGCTCCGCTTGGAAGGGAAGAAAAGTTGAGATGAAAGAAAATGGGATGAGAGAAAATAGAGAGAACAAAAAAGTGAAGAGAAAATATTATCCCTCACTCTGCTTCAATGGACGAGAGAAAACAAAGAGAAAAAATGGGTAAATAGTTAACTGGTTAAAATATCCTTAAATAAAAATCTTTTAACAAATAGTTGAATTAGGAAAGCATCCCTAATATATCAAGTATAATATCAAATTAAATATGATGATGAAAAAATTACATTAACATTAATATCATTAAATAATTTAAAATCAAATTATATATTAAAGATATATTTGCATGTTATTACAGTTCGAAACAAAATAATCTATATAAAATATATCATATTTTTTAAGGTTGTGAGGTTTCAGTAAGCAATTAAAAATAAATTAGATATAATCATAGTCAGAAGTTTTAAAAAGTCAAATGTGAATTTTAACAGTTTAAAATGAAAAGGTAATAAATAGCATATGAATATATAAGAAAAAAGAGTTTTCTCTCTATTTTCTTTTTATATGTGGAGAAAAAAGTTGGGAAAAATGTGATCTAAAAAAGTTTATTCAACTTATTTAATTTAAAAAAAAAATCAATTGGGATTTATATTAAGCATAGAACTAATAGAATATTATTGATGTGATCACATGTAATGTGTCACTTGGTGTCAAAGGTTAACCTAGGACTTAGGAGCCATGTTGTATGGCTTGATGGGCATGTAGATTGTTATCTTCCATTCAAACCTAATAGAGATATATAAGCCATTGAAGTTTTTTTTTTGTGAATATAACAAATCATAATTAAGAAGACTCAGATACAAAATCCAAGATTGTAGATATTTTGTTCACTGATAGTAAAAGAACAACTATTCTCGAACTACGTTGATTGAGCCCCCAGTAACAAATAAGCACGTATTTGTAGTGCTAGGAAACGGGCCGGCCCGTCGACCCGTGGGCCGGCTTGCCCCAGCCCGCGGGCCAAACAGGATCAGCCTGTTTGGCCCGTTTTTTCATGGGCTGCCCGTTTAGCCCGCCACCTTTTTTTTCAATTTTTTATTTTATTTTTTATTAATTTAGTGAAACTTTTTAAAAAAAATAATACAATAAATTTACATAAAATTTATCAAGCTCATTTGATTTTTCGGAAGAAAAATACAATACATCTCTAAAAAATATAACCAACAATGTTTATAATACAAAAACATAATACATAATCAACAATTTTCAAAGTAAATATGCATTTAAGATAAAATAATAAAGTTTAAAACAATATTTGAAGTTATTGAAACATTATACACTTCCTAATAATAACATAAATGATTTTATATTTTTTAAAAAAAAATAAAAAAAGGGATGGCCCGTCAGCCCGCCCGTTTGGGCCGTTTTTTCATGGGCTGCCATTTTGTTGGCAGCCCTAACCCTGTTCAGCCCACAGGTTGGTGGGCTCACCCACGGGCTAAGCCCGTTTTCCCGACTCTACGTATTTGCCTCTCTATAATTTCTTTTGGGTTAGTATAATTTATAATCTATGAATTTTACTCTTATTTTGATTTTAGTCACTCAACATTAAAATCGGTGATTTTTATCCCTCAAAGGGTTCAAATTTTTATTAGATTATAATAATTAATATTCTAAGTAAAATGAAACTTGATTAATCAAAATTACTTGTTTTAAAATTGAGAGATCAAAACTAAAATAAGACAAATTTGAAGGACAAAAAGTTTTATTAACCCAATTATTTTTTTATGCAAATACTCCATAATGGGAATGATTCTAACTCAAGGGTGATCCGATGTAATTCAGAGCAACCGGTCATAACCTGATAACCCAAGGCAACTTATGTCAAGCTTAATTTAATAAAAAATTCTGAACTTTTATTTTTAGTTTTAGGGAATTTAGATTACCCTTAACTGTATTTATTATTTTGATTTGTCACCACTTTGGAGATTTTTTTTTTACTTTTTTATCATTAAATCAAATGCCCAATAGTGACTATGTTTTAATGTTTTATTATTTTGTTATTTTGCAGCTTTTGAAGGATTAAAAGAATAAATATACATTTTCAATGTTGTATTTTATTATTGTAACAACCAAATAGTTATGTGAGACATATGCATCAAAATATTATGTTTTAGGTTGTCCTTTTTGTTTCAATATTATATTAATTTATTCAAGAGTATTTTTTATGAAATTATTATTTTAATATGACTGGATTTGACTTATAAGTTAATTTTGATTTGACTCTTGACTTACTACCTCCATCAATTCAGAGGTATGTCCATGTTGTAATACCTTGCATATAATACTCAAGCTTAGCTTGCCCTTGCAATGTTACAAAAAAAAATAATATCATGTAATGACAAAAATTATCTAAAAAACAAAAATTATCTAAGAAGTTATCTAAAATCAATTTTGTAGTACTTATAACTCATTTGTAATTTAGCTTTCGCAATGTAACTTAATCCCTAAATTTTTAATTCGCTTATAATTGAGTTCCTTATATTTTATTTTTTACATTATTATCTTGGTGATTGCTTATTGATCTTATGCAGTAGAAATTATTTCAACTGATGTCCACGTAGTGAAAATTCATCCCACCCCAACCCCATTTCTACGATCACCTACTCTCTCATCTCCATTATTTTCACTCAAATCACCTTCAACCCCTCACCTAGGGCTACACACCAAATAGATCGAATGGATCAGAGTTCAATTCAAAGTTTGACCTGTTTTATAGTTAAGTTGGGTTGATCAGCCTGTAGTCTAGTTTGGTTCATATAGACTAGAGATCGGGTTAGACTAAATTTTAGTCCACTAGACCTGTGGATTGGTCCAGACAGCCTAAGACCCCTTAATCTTTTTTTTAAAAAATTTTCTCAATGATGAACCAGGAATGAATGAGGCAAAGAAAATGACTCAATTCAACAGACATGAAGTTGATGGAATAGTTGAGAAAAAATCTAATGAGACACAGAGGGAATGCACTGTATTGGAAGAAAATTGAACAAAACGGAATTACATGCTGCCCAAAAAACCATAATTTAAAATAAATAATATAATCGGGTCAGAACATACCAAAATACCAAATGGTTTGTATGTGTAAAGTGCTTTCATCGCCACACCCATCTCCTCTGAGTCATAATCACATACCATGCATGTCCCTCTCTTTATTAGGTTTGAGCTCGTTTAAAAGTCCGTTTGAAAATAATTTTTACGAAGTTTGAGGTAAAACTTATATTTTCGAGAATATATTTCAGGAGAATAATTTTTACGGATTTTAAGACAAAACCTAAATTTTAAAAGGTGATTGTGTGCCTGTTTGGAAGAGCATTTGGGCTTTCCAAACGCACATTTAACAATGTGACAAGAATATGATTTATCTTCAAAATAGCTTTTACAAAAAATATGAGTACTCAAGTAAAACTTAAGTTTTTAGATAAAATCTATGTTTTACTGTAAAACCCAGCTTTTCCGCCTAGGAGCCCAACTAACCTTTATGCCTCGTTTAGTATGGTGGAAATGGGAGGGTGGAAATGGAATTGAAATTGAATTACATGATGTTGGTATGTTTGGTATGATGGAATTACAATTCCATGTGGAATTCAATTCCACCTAAATATCCAATTTCAATTCCATACCCAAACCTATGGAATTCATTTGAGTTCCATGTAATCCAATTTTTTTGGACCAAAATATCCTCCCTTATGCAAAATAGTCTTTTTTTTGTTACATTTCAAAAAAAATCAAATTCATAAAAAAAGATATGGATTCCATCTTTATTTCCATAACATACCAAACATACTTTTAAACCACATTTCCATTTCCATTTCAATATCTATTTCCATATCCATATACATATCTATATCCATTTCCATATCCATCAAAATGAATTCTGCGTATCAAATGAGCCCTTAGTGTCTTTTTTCCCGAAATTCAATCACCCCCTTTTCAGTTCAACCAATTAGTTTGGATCAGACCACAAAATTTTCCAGAAGAAACCAAAATCCTATACGCTGCTAATATCTGGTAACGTCTGAGTGTGTGTTAGGGATAACATTTGAGTTCTCCAAACACACAATAGTATGTTTTCTGTTGATTGAGATAATTTCCTTTACACCAGTAAATTTTAAAAGCATGCCTCCGTGGCTTTCTAATGGATGACTGAGCTAAATCGCCGACCTCATGCATGAAATTGGAATCCCCCTTGGGCTCTCTCAATACCGTTGCATACACCTGTAACGGTCATCTTATTAATAAGCGCACCCATCAACGAATTGCAGGTCTCAATCGACTCTTTGATGAAGATGTTACGTTAAAGTCATGAATACCACAGATCTCTGGGTTCTTTTTCTTTATAAACAATGGGTACAATTCAATGGCGGATATTAGACCCAAGCTGGAGAGTGAAGACTTGCTTGTGTTCAAGCAGTGGATCAGGAAGAACGATAGAGAATGGAAAGCAACACAGGAAAAGGGAAGGTGGTGTGCGTCACTGGTGCTTCTGGCTTTATTGCTTCATGGCTCGTCAAGCTTCTTCTTCTTCGTGTTTATACTGTAAACGGCACTGTTCGTAACCCAAGTGGGTATTCTTTCTGTAATAACCCATTTATACTGAACGGAAATTCTGTTTCGTTTAATTGTTTCGTTTTTTTTTTGTTTTCTTTTTAACGAGAGGTAGGAGTAACGATTGAACGGAAATTCTGTATCGTTGAGTATGTTCTCTTTTATACAAGCTCATTGCTTGTTTCATTGGTTTGTTGTATTATGATTTTAGGTTACGGTTGTGAGAAACTGGAAATTTGCTTGAAAGTCGAATTTCCTTGTTTTGATTTCTAGACATTATCAGGCAATCGAATGTGAAATTCTTTGGTTTGTAGTGTTTGGCTGCTGGAAATTGAAGGAGTGGCCCAACAACAGATCATGCATGGAGAAGTAAAAACGTAAAGGCGTGTTGGATTGAGATGAATATGAGAGAAATGGAGGGGAATGCCTAAAATACACACGAAACAAGATAAAAACACAGATTGCTAGATGCATCAATTCCGTAATTGTTCTCTTTAGAGTTCCAAACTGTTCCGTTTCATTTTTAAAGTCCCTATATCATGTGAGAGAAATCAATTATTTTTTGTTGTTTCTTATCAGCTATACAACATCATTTTGAGTTACATACTAGTGATGGTTTGTAACTCCTTGCAGATGATTCAGCAAGGGTAGAACACTTGCTCAAACTTGATGGGGCAAAAGAGAGAGTGCAGCTGATTAAAGCAAATCTCATGGACGAAGGTTCCTTTGACCTGGCTGTTGAGGGGTGTGAGGGCGTCTTTCATACTGCATCTCATGGGCTCTGTTTGGAGAGTCCGTTGGGAAAACGATCGTTGGAAAAAATAACTTTTGAAAATGACTTTTGGGAGAATGGAAAAATTTTATGTTTGGATAAACCGTTGGTAAAAATGAAATTACGTTTGGATAAACCGTTGATCAAAATGCATTTTGATATAATACATTTATATTTTGAATATAATTAATACATATAATTATTTTATATTCTGTAATAAAATTAAGAAGAAATAAAATTATAAAAATTTAAATAAATATATTTATATTAAATGTATAATTGTCTAACAAATCAAATATTACATGTTAATTTTAAAATTAATGCCATTCTGTCTTTTAGCGTCAGATTCATTGTCAACGTTCTGAAATTTAAAATAGCAAGTTCACCTTTGTCAAAACTCAAAACACAACATCAAACTCTCATTAAACTTCACTTTCCCTTTCTGATACAAATTCATCAAGTAATCAAATAAAGTGCATGGGTGGATATTAGACATATATATATATATACGAAATTAATCTATTACTACTACTAGTCAGTACAAGAACAAGCTGATACCGAAAATAGAAGGAAAGAAATGCTCGCTAAGATAGCTTAGCAAGAATTTTTACACTTTGAAGCAGGGATTTGAAGGCGTCTCTGTGACTGAGGATTTTGATTCAAGGTTAAGAATGAGAGACAGGAAAACACAAGCACGCAGACCACGGAACAGACGGACAGAGGAAGACAAGCAGGCAAAGACGACGGCAGAGGCAAAGACTGAGACACAAGCAAGCACTACACTACTGCACCAGTGGACAACTATGGCAGAGGCAGAGGCAGAGGCAGAGTCAGGGTTAGAAACGCAGAGGAGGTTGAAGTAGAGAAGAGAAGCACATCGAGATATACAGTGTGGTCCAGATCTGGGCTGCGAGGTTGAAGCCGCGAGCGTCGCAAAGCGATTTTTCAAGCTTGCCAAGCTGAGAGTGTCGCCAGGGAGAAAGGAATCCAAACTTTAACCAGCGATGAGAACGAAGTGGCGAGAGTCTTGAATGGGGAGGACGAACGCGAGCATATTCCACACGCGTATGAGCAGACTGGACATAACGCTGAGCGCGTGCTGTGCGTGGCGTCAGTGGAAAATGGCCGTTGGGGCAAAATGCCGTTGTGAAAATGGCCTTCCAAACACGACACCGTTTTGTTGATGACCCAAAATGCATTTTTGGATGGCAACGGGCTCCCCAAACAGATGCCATGTCGTTTTCAATATCAAAGACCCACAGGTTGACAACAAGTTCCAATGAAAAATGTTGAAGTATATACGTTTGGTCTTGCATTGAAGGTTAAAGTAAACATTTGATCCAATAATAGGAAGACCAAAACTTCAACATTACATTTTGTCCAACAAAGTAGGCTTCCAATTTTCCG
>JANTPZ010017062.1:0-18433 GCA_025593235.1 Vachellia pachyceras | reverse complement strand
TGTTCAGAAGAACAGGGAAGGAGAACAAAAAAAAACCATGTCTGAAAAAAAAAATTCCTGCTAACAAAAAATACCAGAAAAACGCGACGGAGAAGAAGAACGGGGAAGGAGAACAGAGAAGAAAAACATGCATGCCAGCTGAAGAAAAAATCGCATGCCTGCTAACAAAAAAAAACCATTATCTGCAAAACCAGCTGAGGGAGAATAAGAATAGCTTCTGTCACCGTGACCCTTTCTTACTTCTGCCAGAAGGAGCTTTTCTTGTAGAAGGCATTCTCCCTCCCCGCTGAACCAAACGTTCGACTCCTGCCCCACCGTGCTTTTGGGGCCAAAAGCTATCTGTACCGCTGAACCAAACACACGCATTATATGGTCAAAAAGGTTTAGCCTCTGGGATTGATAAAATTGATTTTTTTTAAAAAAAAACAAATGCATTCACCATGTAAACACAACCACTCTCACAAAAATAAAACTTTATCATTATCTTCTTCTCTTTCTTTTTAATGTTAATTATCGTATTTTAGCTCAGCATAGTCAGCATATTAAACAGACGTACGGAACGTGCTTTTCTTTTTTAACGAAAACACAACCTTGTAACAAGAAATTAAAATCAACAACTAAAAGTCATTCCTGCGCTTACCAAAAGCCATTCCTACGCTTACCGAGACAAAATTCTTCTCACATATTTACCTCAGAATCTGTGTCCGTTCTCCCAACGGACTATCCAAACACACCTAACAATTGGTGTGGGATAATTTATGAGATGCCCTTATACAGAGCATCTGAGTAATGATCATTTCATCTTTTTTTTTTTTACTCATGACAGACCCCAACATAATTTCTCAGAAACCTTTTATTCTCTTTCAAGCATCCAAAAAAAAAATGTATTCATCATCGTATGAGACGAAAAATATCAACTCTCGCAAGCTTAAAGGGAAGGACTCGTTAATGGAATCCGTTTGGCTCAACTGACACGAACACCTCCTCAAGTCTCAGTTTAAGCATGCATGTGCTTTCAGTTCATCTGGGTAATATGGTTGCGTAAGTGGATGAATCTTTCTTAAATATTATAAGAGATCGGTTAAGAGGTAAAGACTTCCAGAAGGGTTTTCACGTACAGCTATATCTTATCCAGAATATGTATATATGTAGAAAGCATGGAGATCGATAATGATACGTTACTTTTAATAGGTTTCATTATCAGCAACTAAAAAGGCCAAAAAGTATAGATCTTGAGAGTATCTGCTCTCAGCCCAACCAAATAAAAGAAAATAAATAAAGGGATCTATATATCTAAAGGGAAAAGGGTAAAGAAATAAAGAAAAGCATGGAAGCATAATATGTTCACATTTCAGATACAGACTTAGGTGAAACGAATGCGTCCTTGTCAATGGCTTTATTGGGTGGCTGGCTCAAATCCCCCGAGGTAAGGTCCCCAGCAGAAAGTGATTATCCTTAAACTTCCTCGACCATTCCTATGATCTCAAATATCACATATATATATATATATATATATATATATTACACATGACTATGTCACAGTGCAATTAAGCGCACTTTCGTAGTCTCCACTTGTTGGGGAATTTCTTGTACGCATGACACGCGGATTCTTTCATCACCCACTAGCTGGATTTCACTTTATTGATTCATATGGGTAATTATGAACCGTTCAAGCTTATCCAGATGAATAATCTTTTTGTATTTTACTTACCATAGAAGAAACCAAAGAATGGCACCCACAAATATATTATTCAACGTGATCGAATTAAATCTTGGAGTCACATCTTTGAATTCCCTTTATCGTTTTTTTTAGTTTTTCGTATTACAGTGACCCATCGTCTTTGATCAGATATATCTATCTGTCTGTCCAATCTTAATTACCATCTTTGAACTGATATGGATTCATGTGAAGTGGCTTAAAGCAGGGAGATACATTTGATCTCCTGATTAATTGGGACCTCTCAATCTTAATTAAGAGCACTTTGCAATCTTCAAAAGTAAGATAAAGGAGATATTGTAATTGGAATGGATAGGCGTAATCATGAATCCCAAACTGGTCTAAACCATGCTTAAATGATTCGAATTTTGGACTTTTGCCCTGCTTTGAAATAATCCAAATTAAATTACGGTGAAGGATATTATTATTATCATTTTTTTCATCGGGGCATATATACAATCTTTGATTGGTCAATAGACATGGCAATCATTTCATAGTTGACCCAGGATAAAAAAAAATTAAAGGGAGTGAAAACACTATATTCCCGCTATTTTTTTAACTCTTTGGATCATCCAATGTCGGTCGCTCTTTCCGGAATCTATTACTGTACTTGTTTAGAAAAGTCAAATGTGCATTCAACAGTATTTTTCCCCAAAACGAGATAATCTCATTTACATCGATTGTAAAAGTACTTCTCCACCGTATTTTTAAATGGACCCACTGTGTATCCCAATAGCGTCTGACTAAGTTTTTGCGACTAGAATGTCTCTTCCTGTATATCTTTTGAACCAGGTGAGATGATCAAACTCAATTCACGTACCTTGTGATTTAGTTGCTCCAACACTATTGTGCCGCTATGATCAGTCATATCTTGGGGCTGAAGCGAATGAATTAGACTTCCGTTTTAGCATCCATATACATATATATATATGTGTGGCCAAGACTATCTCTCAACACATACCTCGTATGTTGAATTATTGATTAAATTCCCGCTTATGAGTTTCTAAAATGAAGTATTGATAATAAGTAATTAACAACTACGTGTTTAGGACATAAATTTACAATTGCAGTACTATTTACGACTTACAAATAATATTTCTCATTTGAAACATTATGCAATACAGTATATAAAATAAAAGTCAAAAGAAGAATATGCTTTTTTTTATTTGATCAAAAAGTATATGCTTTTTTATTTGATATAGAGAAATTTAAGGGGGAAAAATCATAATTCCATTATGAGCAATTTGGTGTGGATACAAACACAATTGAAATAAATAACCTGTGTGATTCGGCATCCATCCATCCATACATACAAATATGGCAATTTGCAAGCCCCACAAACAGGAAATGTATATGATCGCAATATAGCATATATACATCCATACATGCACACCCTTATCCTTGGTCAATCTAAAAGTCAAAGTTGTCTTTTTTCAAAAAAAAAAAAAAACCTTCCCTTGCGATCTTACGTTAGCTCGTAACATTTGTTATACTCCATATATTTCGGTTCTCTAAAATATTAGCATCGTCGACTCAAAATTTGTAATGGAACATTTCATCATATGAATAAAGTGACTCAAAAAATTTAATTAAACGCATCACATACAAATTCTTTTTTAGATATGTAATATAACGTCACTCTATTCACGGATAGAATAGGCGATTCAAAACATATCACAAATAAAATTGGAAAGAGATCATTGTAGTAATGCCTCTTTAGTGAAAGAAACATGGCTTAGACTCCTTGAAAAGCCCTTTTAACATTCCTGTTTAGTGAAACAGGTCAGGCTCTATGCTTGGATGGGGAGAAAACGAGGGAGGAAAGAAAACTTGAAGAGAAAATGGAGGGGGAAGTGAGTTTTACCTTGTTTGGATAAGAGAGAAAAAGTGGGAGGAATGAAAAGTTTGAGAGAATATAAGGTGTGGGTCCCATCACATTTTCTCCCCAACTTTTCTCTCCACATATGGAGAGAAAATAAAGAGAAAACTCATTTTCCTTATCTACCCACATGCTTTTTTATTACTTTTTCATTTTAACTAAGTTTAACATATAACTTTTTTAAAATTTTGACCATGACTTCTTTTTTTAAAAGAATAAGATTTAAGATATATTTTAATATCTAATTTATTTTTTAATTACTTACTAAAACCTCACAACCTTAAAAAATATAATATATCTTATCTAAATTATTTTGTTTTGAAATATAATAACTGAAAAGATATCTTTAATAAATAATTTGATTGTAAATTATTTAATGATATTAATGTTAATATAATTTTTTTCATTATCATATTTAATTTAATATTCTATATGGCATGAAGAGGCCGAAGTAGTCGGGGAATGGAGGCAAAGCCACCTGAATGCAATCACTGTTGATAAGAAGAAGTAAAATTCATGTGCGCTTGCCAAATCCCAAAAAAAAAAAACAAGGTTTTTCACAAGGTTAAGCTCAAGTTATTAAACAGGTATGTAGCAGGACACAGTTCAAGTGCAAGTGCAGGCCTTCATATTTCAAAATAGGCATGGTCAATTTAAGATGAAGTCTGACCTATTTTCAACTCTAATAATGTATGTATGATATTCAACCATAAATTAAGTTTTCTTCTGAAGGAATCATGTACATATGAAGAATTTGCAGTAATTTCAAAGCTAAATGGTATACATGTGATATGTGTGTATATATATCACGTGTGAAATGCATTTTAATAAAACAATAGAGAACATGGTTAATGAAGACGGGGAATATTAATGTAGATGCTGAGGATGAAATATGCTATGGTTGAGAAGGGAAATGAAACAACGTGCGGTCGACATGGAAAAGGAATCACGTGGAGAATTGAGAGTTGAAAGAGGATGACGCGAGGTAGCCGAGGTTGTGTTCCCATTGTTCGCCTCTCCCCCCTTTGTATTCGTACGCGTGTCAACCATGCCTGCCACTCAAAGCTAAATGGTATACATGTTAAAGAATGCCGCTTTTAAATTTTTCTGTAAATTTTCTATAGAGCGATATTATAGTTATTTGTATTGCAATAATTTTAATTTGCACACCACGCACTTATTTTATTGAAATAAAAATATACAATTTTTTATATAAATGTTTGCTTGTTATTGTACCGTCTCTACGACTTTTCAAGGTCTCCTAATCAATTGTTTCTAAAACACAAAAAAAAAAATCAGTACACCTATTTTGATTGAAGGCGCGGACCTGTTTGGACAAAGTTTACAGTGCATGCTTGCCTATTACACTGGAATTATGTTTGCATAAATCGAAACAAAACTTCTCTTATATACTTACCTCAATTTATATCAAATCATTTTCCCAACTATGCCCGACCAGCCACACATACGGACAGTTAATTCATAATCAACTTCCAAGAAATTAACTTCAGTACTTCAAAATTATGAATTTCTTATTAAATAAGTTTAAGAGCAAATAAATAGCAATAGTAGCGACCTGTAAAAGCCCATACTATTAAGATTGGCCCAGCAAGCTATTGGATGAGTGAAGAATGTATTTTGGATTTGGGAAGCATGTTTGGGAGTCTTTTTTTAGCAAAATACATTGTAGGGTTAAAATGCATTATTAACAAAGGGAGAAAAAAGCTCATTCTCTCGGAACGTTGGACATTTTGCGATAACAACATTATAAAACATGATCTTAACATTTCAACAACACATGACCTGGGATACTCCAAATCACAATCTAAACGTGAAAATTTCAAGTCATGATCTAGGTATGTTAAGTCAACTACTTTATCATTTTATTTTTTCCCAAATTTTATCACACTGTATAAAATAATATATATGTATTATTTAATGAGATTCGTTTTCTCTTATATTAATTTCTATGTAAATTCACTTTTATAATGTTTATCCAAACAAATTTTTATTTTTCAAAATGCATTCTGAATATAAAATCACTTTTCTCAACGGTTATCCAATCGTGCTCAGATATGTATTAGTTGTATGAAACAGTTTCTTTTTGGCTTGCACCAAGAAAAAGTTTCTTGGAGCAAAGTAAATTATATCTATGAGGCACAGCTTGATTGCAATTTTTCTCTTGAAATATAGTCTTACATATTGTAAAATCCAACATGACGCCTCTCTGGACACTAAACACCAATCGTTGCTTTTGAGATATTTTTAATGATAATAAGTAACACAATTTATTCTAGGCTTCATGCAATAATGCAAATTATAGAAGCTATATTATACTAGCAGTAGTGGATAATATAAGTGATTGTTTAGCAACACATTCTCAATCACGTTAGACACAAATCAAGATAAAACTTATTTCACATGTTTACCTCAAAATCCGTAAAATCGTTCCTAATATATTTAACATAAAATATTCCTTTTCAACTTTGTTACAATATATTTGGCTGGTGCACCTATAATGAATCGCGATGGTTAATGATTTGTACGAGAGTATCTCAATAAAGTGAGAGGGAGGTGCTTACGTAGATAGATCCAATCTTTGCTCATTCCAAAGCTAATCACCACCAAACATTGCATTAATTTCCTTCTTTTGGTCCACTCACCACAATCTAATCTCTCTTTCTACTTTGTTCTTTTTTAACAATTCCATGGGTTTATCAGCATGCATTGATCCCCGTAAAAGAGAATTTGTGTCCGTTTAGAAAACAGTTAAAAAAATACTTTTACACAAGTCGAGATAAATATGTGAGATGAGTTTTGTCTCGACATGTGTGCAATGTGAAAAAAAGGAAAAAAATTTACCAAACACCCTCTTTAAACACTTAAATATAAAATGCGGAGTTCGGATTCATGTAAACATGAAAAAACTCCTTTAAGAAATGTGCTGTCATTTAAATATGACAAGATCCAAATATAACACAATAAGATAACTATACCAAACCAAAAAAAAAAACTTGTATCCATTATAGTAGTTTAAGGAATGAGAATCGAAATGCAAAAATGGAGTCTTGCATTAAAGGTGCACAACAGTTGTATTTAAAATGTGGATCAGTTATTTTTGGTCAGAATAATTGCCAAACGTCGCATAACATCAAGGACAATTTGGGAACACGAAAATATCCTCTCGTGGCGCTACTCTCATGCAAATTTATACAATCATACCTTCTTTGTTTTTCTCTTTTTAGTTTTTTTATTATTATTGTGGAACAGCGACTTGTCATTTTGTATCCTGTAGAGAGGAGAGGGTATTAACTGTATTACCAGTTTTATTTAATTTCTCTCGTCTTTTTTGTACTGCTCAATGCTAATTGATGCTGCCCTTCAAAGCTCAGGGCTCAAGCCTGTGTTCCTTTCTTCCTTCTTTCCCTCAGATTCTTTTCTCTCCGGTTGGTTCTTGGAATCTCATTTAGAAAAATTTGATTCCTTCTCACTGCCACTCCCACACTTCTTGTTCTCTCTTTCAATTCCATGTCGCCAACCTCCAACGACACTTTAACTGCTTCAACTTTATTTACCTCTTGGATTAACTGGTAATTCCTGGCCCAGACACTCTTAATCCTGTTTTTTCCTTCAAAAAATGCTCTTTTTGCTGGTCAACATCTTTCTTTCAAATTGTTTAGATCTGTAAGTCCGTTCTGTTCTGTTCCTTGAGGAGTGTACTTTGTATTGTGCTTTTGAATAGGCATGATTATGAAGATGCTTGCGTGGACTGATTCTGTTTTCGTATTTCCCTGTTTGGTTGCAGATAAAAAAATCTGGGCAGGATGAAAGCAAAGGAAAGAGAAATATTTGCTGAATTTGGCCCAGAGCTTTATTGATCTTCATTCTCTGCTCCTATGTTTTCTCTGTTTCTTTTGTCTAACTGGAAAATCTCTGTCGAGTAGATAACAGATCAGTTGTTATAGCGAGATTCTCATTAACTTTAGCGAGGTAGCATATCAAACCGCTCTCTCTGCTTCTTTTTTTTGGTGGTTTTGTTTATTCTGCTAAATTCCTTTCTCGAGATCTTTACAGAGAAATCCTTTGCTCTCATCTATATATGTGATTTCTATGGGATTGACTTTCGAAGAGGCATGGAATAGTCATGTTGTATCATTCGTGTCTGATTTGTTTAGTGTTCAACTACAACATAATAATGCATATTTGCAGTCAAAATTTTCAACCCAAGACTTTTGACGTATGAATGCCGTAAGGTTTTTCTCAGCACATTTTCACATTTTGAGGCATACAAATATAAACTCTTTGAACGGTTTATAAACAGAGAACTCCAAACCAAAGCAATAGTCTACAGTTGACCGCTTAATATTCAATTCAATAAAAAACCAAGCACCACAGAAAGCTAAATTTTTCGTACCTTGTGCTATGTCTGAATAATGATATAGATATGCCTTTTTGGCAGGTGTGTGAATGGATGCGATTCTCAATAAGGAATAAACAACCAAAGAAAAACGTGAAAAAGAGGAGATGAAGGAAGAATCGACAGGGCTGATCATTGGGATTTCGATTGGCGTTGTTATTGGTGTCTTTTTGGCTATTTCTGCACTTTTCTGTGTGAGATACCACAGGAAGCGATCTCAGATTGGGAATAGCAGTTCACGGAGGGCGGCTACGATACCCATCCGAACGAATGGTGCTGATTCCTGTACCATTTTATCGGACTCAACGTTAGGGCCAGAATCTCCTGTTAAGTCTGGCCGTAGTGCCATGTCCTTCTGGTTTGATGGCTTCAAGAGAAACAACGTCGTTTCAGCTTCTGGAATACCCGAGTATCCTTATAAGTATGTGTTTCTTTTAAAGGTTTTTGCATCGTGTTCCTAGTACTTATCATACGATGAAGAATTGTTCGTTCATACTTCTAGGATTTTGATATTTCTTGTTATTGTCTTTCTGGTTGACACACTTTGATATTCACTTCAGGGATTTGCAGAAGGCGACCTGTAACTTCACAACACTTATAGGACAAGGAGCATTTGGTCCTGTTTATAAAGCTCAGATGTCAACCGGAGAAACAGTTGCAGTTAAAGTTCTTGCAACTAATTCTAAGCAAGGAGAGAGAGATTTTCATACAGAGGTGGGGTTAATGAATCACTACCATTAACTATTTACCTCTCAAGTCGCCCTAATAGAATGTCCTTTTGTTTTCACTTTTCAGAAGTAAATTTGTCTAAATGTGTTTTGGTTGAATGAATTATGGTCAGGTAATGTTGTTGGGAAGGCTGCACCACAGAAACCTGGTCAATTTAGTTGGATATTGCGCAGAGAAGGGACAACGTATGCTCGTATATGTCTATATGAGCAAAGGCTGCTTAGCTTCCCACTTGTACAGTACGTTAGCCTCCTAAACCATATTTGTGCTTCATATTTGATCAGTTTAAGAAAAGTAAAAGAAAGAAGCTTCACTGTACTATTGTGGATTCTATGTGCAGTTAAGGAGAATGAATCAATGGGCTGGGATTTAAGAGTTCGCATTGCTCTAGATATAGCTAGAGGCTTGGAGTATCTTCATGATGGGGTAGGTTGAGGCAATGACTTGAATTTTAGTGATTTTGGCATGTATTAGGTTTGTCTTTGTATCAAAATAACTTAAGCCAATTTGAATTTACCTCTCATGTGATGTGACTTCAGGCAGTTCCTCCAGTAATTCACCGAGATATAAAGTCTTCTAACATTTTGCTAGACCAGTCCATGAGAGCCAGGGTAAGTCATATAAATTTCTACTTTTCTCTAAATCACTGAGCGTATATTATTTCCTATGTGAAGTGATGGATGTGCTGTTCTAATTCTGATGAATGGAGCAGGTTGCTGATTTTGGACTGTCAAGAGAAGAGAAGGTGGACAAGCATGCAGCCATTAGAGGCACCTTCGGGTATCTAGACCCAGAGTACATATCCTCAGCAACATTCACCAAGAAAAGTGATGTGTACAGTTATGGAGTGTTGCTTTTTGAACTCATAGCAGGCAGAAATCCTCAACAAGGTCTAATGGAATTAGTTGAGCTAGTAAGATCGCTCTCACTCTAACTCTCCCTCTCTATATATATAGGACATTTTAAGTTGCATACATGCATTGGGTTAAGTTCATAGTGAATTTATAAGGGTACATACACATTTCAACAATTAACAATAACAAAATAACAAACGAATTGAAAATCTTGACGGAATAGATATAAACAATCTAATGTAAGTTCTACACACACTTGTATATATCTTGATTTCTGAGGTTAATGAAAGGTGTTGATGGATGAATGAACAGGCGGCGATGAACAGTGAGGGGAAAATGGGGTGGGAGGAGATAGTGGACTCTGCATTAGAAGGAGAATATGATGCACAGGAGCTGAATGAAGTAGCAGGGCTTGCATACAAGTGCATAAACAGATCCCCAAGGAAGAGACCTTCCATGAGAGACGTGGTTCAAGTACTCACAAGGATCCTTGAAACAAGAAACAGTAAAAGCCGTCACAGGAAGGGATTGTCTACAGCAGCAGATGAAGTGTCCATTGATGTGGATCACCCTCAAGCAAGGATTCATCGCAGAGATGAATCTATGGATAGTGCAGCTGACACCTATGAAGTGTAGAATCACAATATGGGATACTTCTATTTGTTAACTCTTCAATTTTTGGTTTTGCTGTTATATATGGTCCCTGGTGAACTAGTCTAGTTTAATTTTAGTCTTTCACGGGAGACTTGGTGTTGCCCTGCATTATGATGTGTGATTTTCTTTTTGTAACATGTTTCTTTATTTTTTGCCTTGTGAATTTGGTTTCTTTGATCTCTTTCAGTTGTACTCTTGTGGAAAATATACACTCTAGAATTTGTAGATAATGAATGCAAGTGAAGGGAGTGGGGGTGGAAAAAAGCTTCCTTGCCCACCGGATGGCTATACCTCTTATTCTGGTTTCCCTTTTCATAATCTGCCTATGCATCACTTCCTAAAGGCTTTGTAAAACTACACTACACTCATTTTTATTCAGGAAATATCCACCACCTGCCTTAATATTTCATCTCTACTAAAAGAAAACCTTTTAATTACCATCTAAAGTAAACTTTTTTTGCATTATATTTGTTAGCTTTTGTTAAATTTTGAAATGAAAAATGCGTATAACTTTCATTGCACCATTTTAATTAAGCAAACATCAACTAAACAGGAGCACAGCAACAATAAGAACGAGACTTTTATGCCTTAAGTTTTATAAACAACTAAAATATTTTTATAATACAGATTAACTTTGAAAGTGTCAAAATATTCTTTAAGTTTACTGAATCCAGAACTCCCTTGCTTTGTAGGAAAATAAAAGGAAAGAACTAAAGAAGGGAAAGGAGTCCGGGGACGGATTTGTATTGGGCCATACTTGGCCCACATGGTACCTGAAATTGTTCTGAGAGCTAGCCTGTCCAAGAGACGTCGTCGTTTTTGGTGTTCTACCAATCTACCAGCAGATCTTCCCTGCGGATTACGAGATTATCCAATTATCATCAGAAAGTAAAAAGAACAGCTTCAAGCCACAGTCGTAGTTGCTGGGGGAAGCAGTGGAAAATGGCTGCCATGGCTGCTCTTCAGAGCTCCTTCACCTCTCTATCACTTTCCTCCAACAGTTTCATGGGGCAACGCCTCTCCCCCATCACTCTCTGCCCCGTTCCGGTACGTTCAGCCATTTCCCAACTGTCTTTGTTCTCTTTTAGTGTAACTCAATCGCTTATTTCAGTTAAATTTCACTTTCCTAAAATATAGTTGTGTTTTTTGGTTGAATTTTGACGGGTCTTTCACATTAAGGAGATGCTTTGCTTGTGGTAATTAACTGTTGCTGCCAATTTCTTTCAAGACTCCCGTTTAGAAATTGGCGATGGTGTCAAACCGTGTCTTTCGAGAATTCTAGTGTATCTTTTTTTCTTGTTTGATTGGTAGGTTCCAATAGTTGCATTGTACGCTCTCATATTCGGTTATCTGCGGATTGTTGAAGCTGTCTTTGTTTAGAATACAACTAGTATTCAAGTTTCGACATTTGTTTGTGTTTGAATACATTGTTGTTTTGGTCAAATTAGTATTTCCATTTGACAAAAGAAAACATGAATGTGTTTGACATGAATTTGTCGCTCTATATTCCCATTTGTCTCCTGGGTCCTGGACTGCAATAGGTTTTTTTTTTTATTTGTCAAGGGAAAGGTTAAGTCCTAGTACATATCCAATTTGGTTTGAGATATCAGTGCATTTTAAAGGCAGCAACTGCGGGGAAATGGTTGCTTATATTTTTGTTAATCTTCTTCATGTGTCCATTGTATAGCCCCCCACAAAAAAAAATTGGACTTGCAGGAACTAATTGATTGCCATTTATATGGAATGGTACTAATTCATGGTTTCTTGCTGGAACTTTTCATTTCTTATCTCTTGAAGGGATGAGATGAAAGCTTTTAAAAGTTTGATGTTTGTAAGTACTGGAATTTTTCAAGTACCAATCCGATTAGTCAGTGATTTTCTACGTTTTAACCATCTTCATTTCTTTTGCTGATCAACTTGTTGCAGGAATGGTGTTGTAACCATATTATTCATGTTTTATGTCAAGTAACAAAGAACTACTTGATAACTTTCATTGCCATAATAATGAGACGACTTCTGCTATTGAAGAAAATAAATTCTTGATTACTGCGTTGCATTCACATGAAGTGCACATGTTTGGAAGACTAATTTGACATCATTTGTTTTTTCATGCAGGGCAAGTCAACAACAGAGAAGCCATGCCTCATTGTGATGAGGGTTAGTTTCAGATTCTCTTCTGTTGAAAAACGAAGTGGACAAAAAAATTAAGGAAAGTGAAATGGAATGAGCATTATTTGTGAGATGAGATCTGAAAATGGACTGCCACGATTATTAGCTGTTTGTCATTTCTTGGAGGCACTCAAATTATTCCTCTATTATGATAAAGAATATTTGCTAATATCCTCATATAGTGTTTAATACTCCCTGTTCCTCCTCTGACAGCTTAAACGATGGGAGCGAAAGGAATGTAAGCCAAATAGCCTTCCAATCTTGCACAAAATGCATGTTAAAGTTGGGGATACAGTGAAAGTAATATCTGGGCGTGAAAAGGGCAAAATTGGAGAAATCACTAGGATCTTCAAGCATAACAGCACCGTCATCGTGAAAGACACAAATTTGAAGACAAAGCATATGAAGAGTAGAGAAGAGGGTGAACCAGGACAAATCATTAAGGTATTTCCCATCATTCATAGAGTAAATCTTTATTTACTTAATTTGTTCCAAGTGTACTTTTAAATCTTCTGGTTCGTCGTGAACTGGGCTGTCTCAAACTTCGGCTTAATAAACAAAAGTACCTGCATGGATTTGAATCTGAGTATATATTATCTTTATGCTAATTCTGGCAAGTATTTATCTTTTACCAGATCGAAGGTCCTATCCACAGCTCAAATGTGATGCTATACTCAAAAGAACAGGAAGTGGCGAGTCGTGTAGGCCATAAGATTCTTGAAAATGGTAAAAGAGTCCGTTACCTAATAAAAACTGGAGAGATAATTGATAATTCAGAGGATTGGAAGAAATTGAAGGAGGCGAAAAAGAAAAATGAAGAAGCTGCTGCTACTGCTGCTTCTTGATTCGGGTGGTTGACTTCACGCCTTTGGCAGTAATGTAACTCTACATGTACTCATACTGTTTGGTATTCAGTATATTTTTGGTCTGTATGGTCATTTCCATATGCAAACAACCCGAGTGGAGATTAATTTGTTTATTATCTGTAGGCTCTTTTTTAATAATTGACCCTCATTGTGAGAGAAATTGTTCATGCCTGTGCCCCTGAAAAGTTTAGCACGTACATTACTCATTCCTACGCTCAATTGTAAGAAAATCTTCTGCTCTAATACGGCGAGGTAATTATTAGCCTTGTTAAAAGCGTATGTATTTCCGTATCAGACTTGAAATATGTTATGTTATTTTATATGGATATATGTCCATGATTACTTAATAAGAAATCTCAGCAAAACTACATCTGATATTGGATGTAAAAAGCCGAAAGGTAGTTTCAGTTACAAGCGTGGCTTTTGCGATCATTCATTAGACAAATATGCTATGTATATCGTGAAGCCGTTTGCATCCTGATCCTCCGAGTCATAGGCGTACAGGGAGACTGAGTTTAGGCGAACAAAAACTTGAATCAAAGGCGCGTTTACAATTACAGTTTCAGTGTCTATTGATTCTAGTAGAAAGATACGTGTTTAGAAAAAGATATGTACATGTACTACCATATATAAACTATTATTAATCTTATAGCTATTAACTTATTAAAAAAAATTATTTTAACTTAAAGATTATATTAAAAAAGGAAAAAAAGAAGAGGAAAGATTTGGAATCATCCAAATGTCGTCCCCGATCGAAAGCATTACTAACAGTAGAGGGGGGCATGTGCCATATGGAGCTTAGGCTATCCGGCACCTCCGTGGAGGCTTACCATTCAAACGGAGGGGTCCATTGTTATTTCTTGCTTAAACATAAAACAAGGGAACCAAAAAAAGATTTAAACTTGGGCTGTTAGCCTGTTAGGAACCAGGATTTGTTTTCTAGAAGTGGATCTAGTTTGAAAATTAACCATGGAAGGAAATCAGTATTCTTTTTTAAAATACTTTTTTGAATTTCCCCCCAAATCAGAAGTCTTCAATCATCACAATTCAAAAACATCATCCAATATGATGATGGCGAGGTCAGGTTGGCAAGTTTTGTTATAGCAAAAAGCATACCATTCTTAGACAGCTTCTGTTCTTTTTAACTAACTGCTATCAGTGACGTCTCAATCCTATCGTCCATCCATTAATTTTCCTTTTTCCCATTTTCTCTATGATACGGCTCCCAGCGAACTGTTCAGGCCACGTCCGCATCAAGCATTTAAGAGAGAACCCCAAATGGTTCATAAAACTCTCAGAATTTACAAGATTAACGCAAGCTTTCTCTCATGGCCAAGTAATCAGTAATTGAAGCAGAGAGAGAAGCCACCCCACCAAACCTTCAAGACTCAAATTTGCAAAAAGTCACTTCAAATTCTGGAATTGAATGCACAAGAAAGCATTAAGAGTGAGACGTTAGTGCACATTTATGAGGGGCATGTGCCATTGCCATGAAGCATTCAAAGCTGCACAGTTGCTGCAGTTGAATTCATTCCAAACCAACTAACATCACCAAAATTCCCCCTCCACCTCCACATTTACAAGTCTTGAAGACCCTTAACCAAAATCAGACTTGTAAAACTATATCCATAATCTTTAGCATTTCGGTGTGATTGTACCCAGATACTTAAAGATCTAACTTTAATAAAGGTCACTTACTGCTCTTACATCAGGTTGGCCTATTAAGCTTTAAGGAAAGGGGAAAAGTGACAGTTGATGAAGAGTGAGTAAGGAAGCATTTACAGCACGAGACAAAGGGGAAAGAAGAGACAAAGAACATGTTATACTTGGATTGTGAAAGCATCAGCCTCTTTGAACATGAACCGTAATCTTCTGGAATGGACCCCCTCCCCAAACCCCAAAAGAGACTTGAACTTTGGTCTCATCTTCACTGGTTTTGTGGGGTTTGGGATTCTTACTGTTGAAGACAAGGTACAAAATACAAATGATTAAAAACATTTGAGCTTCCGCTGTGTTTCAAGCTAATCAAAATAACATATTTCAACTATTTATTTTTTTTATCACTTTCTTTTGTTTGCTTCACATTTTCATATATAAAGTAACAGGATCAAAAAGATTTGTTTATTTATAAACAGGGTTGAACAAAGTGAAAGAGTGAATCATGAAATAACTCACATTTTACTTTGCTTATTTATGTCAGCTGGATTTGGGGTTTATCAGGTTAGAAGGCATGTCCCAAAGTTAAAAGAAAACTTGTGGAGATATTTATATATTACGTACTAATAAGATTTTAGCATTAAAAATGGAATATGAACCCATAGCCTAATGAGTTATAAGTAAATTTCTCACCAGTCTAGGCTAATTTGTTAGTTAGAGTAAACATGAAATAACACCAACAATGAAGTCTCATCCTATTAGGTGATATCGGCCTAAATAAATCATACAATGCAGTCGTGTTTTATCATATGCCATAACTGATATTGTATATATGAAAATGTGAAGCAAATAAAAGAAAGTAATAAAAAAATAAATAGTTGAAATATGTTATTTTAATTAGCGTGAAACATCTACATGAAAGCTCTTGATTACGGATTTGACCCTGTTCCCGATAGTAATCTTACACCACTAATATGAGTCTCCCTAAATAATTTAGATAATTTAGTGTGTGTTTGGGAACTCCGTTAGTAGAATGGATTTTACAGATTCCGAGACATTTTATGCGTTTCGAGATGGTTTTACGAATTTCAAGATGGTTTTTATGGATTTCCAGATGGTTTTTAAAGATTTCAAGATGGTTTTATCTCGACTTACGTGCACCGTTTTGGCAACGATGTTGCCAAACAAGCACTTAGTGTTTGAATGGCCCATGAGATATCAAAACTGAATCGAATCTTGGATCACATTAAATTAAACAATTATAGTTTTGTAGCTTCGCCCAAGACTGCGACCCCCGATTAAATGCTGCAACAACTCCTAGCTCAATCCAATTATTGCGATTCGATGTTCGAAATGCTACTCTATCAATCTGCTAGATTTACTCATTCCAATGACTAATGAGTTGTCTCACATAGAAGTTATAACCTGTGGACATTAACTATGGGCATTAACTCAGAAATCCAAGAACAGAATTTACTACCTTGGTACCATTATACATTTTTACTAACTACCTTGTGTGGGTGGAAAAAAATCAGCACCATTTAAAATGTTCCAGAGGTATGAATAAGAAGTTCATACAATAAACAAGAAGGTGACAAGTGAGACATGAAGTCACGAACAATAAAATTCCAATCTTTGCGGAAGACGAAGCCGCACGCAGAGAAACTCCATGGAAGAGCCACCAAAAACGGGATTTTCGACTAAAACAGGGTAATTAATGTGTGCTCCATTTTCCCCCCTCACTTCAGGGCTTACAAATTACGACAAAGCAAGGAAGAAGGGCTTTGGGATTGAGCAAATAAAGCTCCTCTATGTTTGAATAAAGACCAACCTTGCCGGCCAAAGAATCAAACCCGGTTTGACCGGCCATTTCTTGAATGTTGTCGAGTGGCCTATGAACCCTGCCAGCTATTACTCTGCAGACAATGAGAGCTTTTCTGACTGAAATGTCGTCTTCAAGGATCTCAATAGATTCAAATGCTCTTCCGCTTGTGGAAGTTGTGAAAACTCCTATTCCACCCTTGAGCTCCTTCTTTGCAGAGAACCCATTTCTGATAATTCGACAAACACAGCATCTTTCTGAGAGGCAGAGGCTGGATGAGCCGTTGAGACCAAGATTGCAGGTTAAGGTTGTGCCATAGAACCTTAAAAGTTCGTTCCCATCAGCAAGACACCGAGGATGTTTCTTTGGGAGCTTGCTGGCTTTGATTTTTACCATCTCTCTGTACTCTTCGAATCGAGCCAGTGTCTTTTGCATGTTGTGGACCTTCAAAACTCTCTCTATTCGGCCACAGTGATTCTCGGACTTTAACCAGCTCGTCCTGCATATTATCTCCACTATCTTCCTTGATGAATCGCCTTCCACAAGCTCAGTAACTGTAAAAATAAAAGGCAGTACTTTAATTTCAAATAAGATGAAACGAAATATGAGAATGTGAAACTGAAAACTGTTCCGCATGTTGGACTTTTGGTTAAGGCATTTGGGAAAAAGAAAGATGGTGCTCAAGAAAGAGGAAGAGACAGGTTACTATTTCTCCTTGACTTTTAAAAGATAAAGTGATTCTAAATCAAAAAGTAAAGAAAAAGGAAAATCAGCAGGGTTGTCTCAAAGCTGAAAAGGTTAAGTTGCACTGAAGGATTCCTCACATAACAATCCCAGTGTATCAGATAATTTTTTTGGGGGGGTGGGGGGGGGGCTGGAAAGTTTTGTGGTCAGAACTCAGAGGAGTAATCTGACAAAGTCACAAACATAAAGGTGGTAAGATTTAGGACAATGTAAGAAATCAACAAAAGGATTGGAAGCATAAAACCAGAAAACTGAGAAGCAAGTTTCTTCCTAGTGTTGTTACCAGCATGCTTGGAGAGATGATGAGTTTCAGCAGCTTCCCATTTGGTAAATTGCTCTCCACATTTGTGGCAAGTGACAGTGGAACAGCCATTAGAGTCAGTCTCAAGAGACATCCTATTGCTAGAATGAAGCCCAGCACCACCATGCAAAACTGACCCTTCTTTATCTGATAACAGAAAAGGACTTGGAGATTTCCTTGGAGGAGTGGTTGGTGTCCTAAAAGAAGGATTAAAGTAGTGCATTGTAGGGTGTCCTCCAGGTCCCGGAGTCCCAGGCCTTAAGGTACCCACAAAGGTAGAGCTGCAACCGCCACCTCCAGCATTATTAACGCCACCACCTCCTCCAACGCCGTTAGAGCCGCCTCCACCGCCGCCAACCCCATCATGAAATCCTCCAAAACCAGTGATTTTAAGCTCACACCTTGAGTTACTTAGAATCACTTCGTGGGTTATTGGGTTGAGAAACTCACTGCTCCCAATGGATCTTGGACTGCAACTTGGTGGCTTCTCGAGATGCCTCTTGCTTCCATGGATCACATCTTTGAGATTCGCTATACTCCTCGAACACCCAGACCTACCAGCCCTTTTCGTTAAGATTGTGCTCAAATGCTTTCTGGATTTCGGGTCATGAACTTCTGATGGCTC
>JANTPZ010017061.1:0-19031 GCA_025593235.1 Vachellia pachyceras | reverse complement strand
GAGCTAGATTCTACTGTGATCGGTAAAGCAGAAGGCTTCTACTTGGCCAGCTCCTTGGACGGCACTAGCCAAACCCTAGTGCTTACAGTCATATTACATAGTGAAGAGAAACATCACGGGGTTGAGGATACCATAAGCTTCTTCGGGGTTCATCGTACCGCATCCCCAGGATCGGAGATCGCGGTGATCGGCGGCACAGGTAAATATGAGAATGCAATGGGATATGCTGTTCTTGAGACGCTTCCGAAGGTGGACCAGCACACCACGGACGGAGTAGACACCATTATGCAGTTCAATGTCTATCTCACTTATGATAAGTAGCTTATGTGTGCGGCAAAGCTTATTAATTTCACATTTGTGATGAACTTTAATTATTATGTAGTGTGATTGATCTTTATCTCAAGGCGTGTTCATATTAATGTCAACGCGTGTCATATATATATATATTGGTAAAAGGTTGTCAGTTTCTTCATGTTGAAATGGGCAATGTAGATTCATATATCAATTTCTGGTATTCAATCTTCAGCATATGTCTGTGTGTTGAGGAATTATAATTCAAATTAAGATCTTAATATCCATCGTAGTTTTGTTGTATTAAATAGAACAGTCTTCTACCGTGAAAGAGCAGCCACAGCAGACACACACAGACACACGTATGTTACAAATATCCTATATACTGCGATTAAGAAGAAACAAGCAACAGTACAAGCTAAGACGAGACCATTAAAAACAGGAATTAGTTCCTTCTGAGCTATGAAATCTATACAGATAACGAGACTTGTAAAACTCAGCGCCCATGCGATAAATAAACCCGTGATCCATCCTAAACATTCAACCACTTCATTGACGCCTTCGTGTTGGTTCTGAACGAGATCAATCTTAAAGGTATATGGTTGACATAAATTGACGATGCTGCTTTTACAACGACCTGCAAATCCGACTGTGTAGACAAGGGAATATATGGCCACGCGAATATGACCAAAGGAAGGTGAATTCGTCCTAGCTCAAGTGCTTCTAAAAGATCAATGTTATCTTCCAGAAGGCTGCTGATACGATACATGCAGAAGGGGATGCTGTTATGGTTCATGCAGAAGAAGTGACTAAAGGCAGCAAGGCCCAACCCAATGGAGAGACTGGGCCCAAGAAAGGAATGCTACGTAGCGGGCGTGCACGACGTATGCACTGGAAGCTGAGGGAATAAAAGGAGAGTGTGCATGAGTGAGGGGGGTATGGAATATGTGATGTAATCTCTCTCTCCCTGCTTCTGTAATTCTCTGGACCCTGCGTGGTGTTTCTTTCTTCCTTCCTTCCTTCCTTCCCTTCTCTCTCTCTCTCTCTTTCTTTCTCTCCATTCTGACAATTATGATATACCAAGACTTTACTGGTTTACGAGTGAGGTTTGGACGTTTAGATGAATCTCGCATAATAGAAATATTATTCAGTGGAGTTAGCCATTATTCTTTTCTGTTCATAACAAATTGGTGCTTTCATGGAGAGTCGAGAATGGCGGATTCCAAACATTTCAAGGACCTACAAGCCGACTGCAAACAGTTGAGTGAACATGTGCGACAAAGAGATGTGGCCACCGACGAGAAAACTGATGAAGATAGAGAGTGTCATTGAAGAAAAGATGATGAGCATGGAAATCAACACAAGTAAGAGACTGGAGCGGATTGAGGCAGCGTTAGAGGCACTAGCACGATCCCCCGATGCGTGTGTGGAAAAGATGGAGTACACCATTAACGCTATGATGAAGGACCAACATGCACAGAGTGTTGCTCTCACACGGCTGAACCAAAGGATGGGGACAGGGGCCACCAACGGTGGGAAAGACGTCGCTGTGTATGGAGGACCTCAGCAACCACATTTTACCAAACAGTTGAAAATTGACTTCCCAAAATTCGATTGCAATGACCCCTCTAACTGGATATTCCGTGCAGAACAATACTTTGCTTATTATGAGACGCCTGACCCTCACAAGCTGGTGCTCGCTGCCATAAACATGGAGGGGGATGTGGTACCATGGCTTCAGATGCTAAAGAAATCCCGTACGATTTACGATTGGTTAATTGGACTATCTAAAGTCAAAAGTAAATGGATCAAGAGGTCAAGAGGGCAAAATTTTTATCTTTGAATGCTTGAGGGAACAAAATGTACCTTCTGGTTTTTATGATTTAATCTCCAATTGTTTGACCTCAGTTGACATGCAGATTATATGGAATAAATCAAGAGGGCAAAATTTTTCTCCTAGCAGGGGCATTCACTAAGGGGACCCCATCTCGCCTTACCTTTTTGTCATTGCAATTGAGAAGTTGGCTCATCTCATCCAGCATGAAATAATGCTAGGGAATTGGTTTCCTTTTCGCCTAAAGAATAATGCACCACTGTTTCACATCTATTTTTTGCGGATGACCTAATATTGTTTGCCGAAGCAAGTTTGGATCAAGCGACTATCGTGAAGGCTTGTCTAGATGACTTCTGTGCAGCGTCAGGAGAAAAAGTGAACAATGCAAAATCCCGAATATTCTTTTCATCCAATGTCAATAATATCATACGAGAGGAAATCAGCCATTTTCTGGGATTTACCACTACTCCGGATCTGGGGAAGTACTTGGGGATCCTGCTTCATCATCAGAGAGTGGGGAAAAGCAGTTTCTAATACGTTTTTAATAAAATGGACAGCCGTCTCACAAGCTGGAAAGTAAATAATCTATCGCTAGCAGCTCATCACACCCTTATCTCGCGGTCTCAGCAGCCATCCCGGTCTATACAATGCAAATGAACCTGCTCCCGGTTAGTATTTGTAAAGAAATTGATAAAAAGAATAGAAACTTTTTATGGGGTAGCACAAAGGAGGACAGGAAAATCCATTTAGTGGGCTGGGATAATGTCTGTAAGCCGAGGGAGGAAGGAGTTTTGGGTCTTCGCCAAGCAAGAAAAATGAACACTGCTTTCATGATAAAGCTTGGATGGAACTTTGTTGCTCGTAGAGATGCGTTATGGGTAAATATAGTTCGGGAGAAGTATAATTGTGGTACTGATTTAATCCCACTTATGAAGGCCCGTAAGTACGAGTCTCAAGTGTGGAAAGGTATTAAGTCAACATGGGAGAAAACATTTCAAGACATAGGCTGGAGAATTGGGAATGGATGCCATACTCAATTTTGGGAAGACTGTTGGGTCTCTCATCACGAGAAGCTAAGTACTTATGCTATTAGAGCAATTGACGAACAAATGAAGAATGAAAAGGTAGTGGATTTCATATCCCCAGATAAGGAATGGATGTGGGAGAAAGTTGTTCCTTATTTACCTATTCCTGTGATTAATGCGATTGCTCGAATTAAGCCAATAACTTTCAGAGGGAGGGAGGACCAGCCTAGATGGTGGCGAGCTATATACGTCCATGTGTAACAGTCAAAGACTTACTCGTAAGGGGCTGTGGAAGAAGATTTGGAAACTACAAGTCCCTCAACAATACAGACATTTTCTCTGGCTGTGTGCGAGGAATCGGCTATTAACAAACTGTGTTTGATACAGTAGGGGGATGCACAACAACAAAGGTTGTGGATGGTGTGGTAATACCAATGAGGACGTACTGCATGCTCTGCGAGACTGCATCATCGCATCTCAATGTTGGAACTCTACTGTTCCTCCCCAGTTTCGACTATGCTTCGCAGCTTTTACGGACCCTACTTCATGGGAGGAATGGAACCTGAGCATTAGGGCCATTGTAATGGGGTTTTCTTGGAATGTCTAGTTTGCAGTTATCAGTCGCCAACTATGGATGAACCGCAACGCTTATGTTTTTCAAGACAGAGCATTGGGTTTTAGACAAATAATTACTCGGAGCAACTTAGTGGTATGGGGGATGAGCCATCAAAGTCGATTGGCAAGTGGAGACCTCCCAAGTTTGGATATATCAAGATCAATGTTGGCAGGGCAACCATCCAATAGTCCAGGGAGTCTGCATGCGCAAGTATTGCGTGAGACCATGATGGCACAATGATTGAGAGTTTCATGTTTAAAATGTCCAAAGGATCAATCCTTCACGCAGAACTATAGGCTATGCAATGGGGTCTCAAGCATGCGTGGGATCTACATTGGAGAAGGATTACAGTAGAAACTAATTGTATGGAGGCCGTTGACCTTCTACATAATAGCTGGTCGAACGAGCATCATGAAGAAGAACTGCTAACTGAGATCCAGCGATGGATAGACAAAGAGTGGGAAGCAATCGTGAGCTGGTGTTGCAGAAGTCCTAACGTCGTTGCAGACACGATGGCCAAATATGCTTTGGACATGGCAAAGGGGATTATCTTCGTTAGCATACCTCCTGCTTTTATCACAATGGCTTTGCATAAGGACAATAGTAGTTAGCCTTTAGTTTTTGTTTTCGTAATCGAAAAAAAAGAAAAGCCTCCTTGTTTTAAAGATTGCTAACTTATTTTGTAGTTGCTGTTGGTGTAACAACCTAGCACCCTTCCCTTGCAGATATTGTCTCTATTTGTTGTTGTAGCCAAGAGCAAAGTTTTGTTTCTTTGGGTGCAGCCATAGCCACCCAGAAAACATGTCAATAGGGAGATTGTATTCATACCCTTATAAAGTTTGTTTCATTCCTCTTTCCAACTTATATGGGACTTCGCATTGGAGTATATATAAATTTATGTTGATATATTAATTTTGAAAGTTAGTTACTCCACGTAGTCTATAGGCATTCTCCATGTACTTCTGTTATATTTTGAAGAATATGTATATGTTGCGATGGAGCATTGCTCCAAATGCTGTTAAGGGATCATATATCATTGTAGAACTTTTGGAAATTCTATTTTAGAAAGGAGACTGTACTGAAATTTTTACAGTAAATCTAATATTTTTATAACACAAGATATGTCATTGTGTATGAATCTTATAAAAAGAAAGCGTATATTGTATTATTTAACATTTTGGCAAACAGTATACATTTATAAATTAAAGGCTTAAAAGGTGTGAGTATGTCATATTTTGTATAAGTCACCTCTAATTCTAGGATGTGACAAGCTTACATTTGATTTCAAGTGACTATTATTATTAATTCCACATTTCGACGAGCTTTAATTATTATTATGTAGGGTTAATAGTGTAAATTTAGAAATAAACTTTTCTCGAAGGGGCTTCTGGCATCATTATGTTTTCTTCAGTGTAAAAATATATCTAAATTCGTCTAAAAGGGGCAAAAGTGACAGCAATGTTAACTTTTTAACTTGAGTTAACGTCCCACTAGATCTAGATGTCCTTTAATGTCATCTCATCCATGCATGTTGTGCAATCACAATACACCCAAGCTAACCCGCCTAAGTAAAAATAGCAACCGTTAATCCAAGCTAACGGTGTTGTCATTGTTGCCCTAATTAAATAAGTTCATATGTAATTTTTCAATGACAAGTGAATATTTGTAATCAAATGGTGGATGTAGATTTTAGATATATTAGATCACGTTTATAGATATTTTATATCTATTTGGTTTATTTTATAAGATTCTCTCATAAATTTGAGTGATAAGATAAAAAAAGTAATTTATTTGAAAATCTATTTATGTTTATTTTATTTTGTAGATATTATAATTAGACAAAGCAGAAGTATATTTAGAGATGGGGTCAGAACTGTAATATTAGCCAAAATTTTAGCATAAGGATGGAAGGATGCGTGCTGGTGGTTGAACGGGGATATTAACATAATTTGCTCTGAATATTAGAAGTATAGAGCGGGGTTATTGTACGTAATTTGTGCCAAATTTCAAAAGTTAGAATCTAGACGGTAAATGTAATATATATTTATATTAAAAAGAAAATAAATAGATGCACGCATTCAAAAGCTTATAAAAAGAGCATTGACATAGATGGTAAGGAACGGACCCAACTCCCACAAGGAGGTGGGTTCGATTCCCTCTGCCGTCGTGAGGACTCCTTTGGTATGTGATCTCGTAAGTCCCTTATAAGTGTTCAAAGAGTCCTGGGGCCAGACCCTGGCCTTGGTGGGGGACCGGTGACGAACCCACCTAAACCTTTGCTTTTACCCAAAAAAAAAAGAGCATTAAGAAAGAGATGGAATATGTTCTTTTTTTTTAAGAGAGAGATGCACGCATTCAAATGCTTGAGTTCAAATAGAAGGAGGTTTGAGACCTAGAGATACCAAAGATCATTAACATGGGTGGAAGTTTGGCTATAATTATTAGCTTATCTTTTCTTCGCATTCTTTTCTATTTCTTTTATCTTTTTTTGTCAGCTCTTATTTTGTTCATGGAAAAGTTCAAGTTATGTAGTTAAACCTTCATTTTGGATTATTGTTGTAGTTTGATTATGAATTAGTGAATGATAATTTCAATCTTTAATTGCTTTAATGTTATATTTGTTTATTCAATTGTGTACTTGACTGTCCTGAAACTGAAGAATCTGATTGGGATAGATTTTGGTGTTATAAAGGAATCTAGTGATAGAAAATTTAGACTAGACATTCAATTAAATTATGTAAATTTAAATTTTATAACTTAATTTGCTTGTAGAATATGAATATACTTATCGGCCTTACATATTCACATTAGACATGCACTTTATTAGTCTAATTATATAATCATCCACTTTATTTAGGCTAATTATATAATCATTGAAGGATTAGTTAACATAATTAGAATGTCTTTTAGTGAGTTAGAAGACCCATTTAGGTAGTTAAGAATCTTAGACTAAACTAAGACCTTGTAAACTAATGGTATGGTATCTCCCAAATGGGAGGTTACGGGTTCGATTTTGTCATTATGACCTCAGACTATTAGTGCTTGCCCCTTTTAAAAAAAAGAATCCTAGAATAGTAAACATAACCTTAATTGCAATTAAGGGGAGAAATTAGACACTAAGAAGTAGTCAAGGTTATAATAATCCAAGTTGCTGCTTAAAATCTAGAATACCCTTGATCTTAGTTATAGTTTAGAGATTTAATTTATTCTTCTTGTTTGATTTTATTTTATTTTTATTATATCTATTTGTAACGCTCAACTTAAATGAAAGTGTAGGGTTATTGTTCAATTTAGTTGGTACCAAATCCTAGTAAGAACGATACTCTACTCACATTTTATTACTTGATAACGAGCAAAGTTATTGTTTCACATTTTGTGCCCATCATGCACCAAAAAAAAAAATATGGTGCCAAATGTCCCTCCAATAACTGTTTTTTACTAAATTTATACATTAACCCTGTTATGTATATGGTGCTTGGTCTATATATCTCAAGGTATGCGCGTATTCATATCAATGTCGAACTAGTCATATGGTAAAAGAATTGACATCTTAATTATTTCTCTTTTATCTTTTTGTTTTTTTTGGGTTTTATTATATCCAAAAAATTTGAAATGATTTTAAAATAAAATTGCAAGCAAGTATATATTCTCAGTTTCAGTAGTGTGATTAAATTCATCATGTTATCCGTTATATCATTAATTATCATCATTCGTTGCCGCCTAGCTGGATTTTGTTTCTTATGTTGTTGCCTCTTTCTTCCTTCGTTTTGTTTTCTATGGAAATGACAATTCAATCAAAATTGGATAGATTAAAATAGTTTCGCATATATAGTCCTAGCTTCAATTCAAGTGTTAATTGTGTGTAGCAGAGATTTTAGTAAGTATGTGCTCGTGTTGACATTGTGCTCGTTTGAAAATGCGGTAAAGAAGTACTTTTATACAAGTCGAGGTAAATATGTGAAGGAGATTATCTCATTTTACAGAAAAACACTGTTGAACATGTGTTTAGAAAATCTAAACGCTATGCCAAACGAGTCCATTATTTGACACATCTGTTAAGAATACGGTACTTGCTATCCCAGTGGGGGCAAACACTAGCATCATGAAGTCATATAAACGCGAATGGAACACACGAATTTTCACTTACAGGAGAGCTTATCACTAGATCATAGAGCCATTAACAAATTCAACTCTTCATTGTAAGTTGTTCTTCTATCGTAGACGACATCAAATGAAGTCCAACATTATTGCTGAGTTCATAAACTTTTCTCCGGGTTAGTTGGGTGAAGATGGTACTTAACTGCTCTCCCAGCAGTTGTAATTTGGTTCTCAATAAAATACGGCTGCTTTATCTTGATTTTCAATCCCAGCAGTTTTGTTGTTGTCCAAATTATGAATGAGCATATATGACATACAATTTTAGCACATGTAACAATACTATTGTTGGTAGATGATACTATACAATAGAAGGTTGCTCGTCAGTTTCAACAGACGACGAAGTTGGTGAAGATGCAACCTTACAATATTTAGGGCCACGACGACAATAGTACTGAGCAATGATGCTACAGATACAAGAAACAGATAGGAGCAGTGCAAGTAAGAACATAACAATGTCGCACACTAACAGAAGAACTTGAAAACGACCAAGATTAGTAGGACCCATCACCACCAAGTCGTGACCTATTCCCTCTAGAAGGATTATCATGAGAAGCAGACAAGTCAAGGTCCAAGCCACAACTGAAGCCGAGATCAAAGCTGAGATCTCAACAAGTCTCTTGTCTTGAACCAGTTTAAGAGAAATCATTGGTGTACGAGGTTCAATCATCTTACTGCTGCTATTATCTGCTACTACATATTCCATGATGCTGCTTTTACAACGAGCCATTGATCGTATGGTGTAGAAAAGAGAAGCGAAGGCCATGCATATTAACCCAGGAGTTAAAAAGGCCCCCGTCACTGTTTCCATTAGACTCTGCTCTTCGAAAATGGAGACGACCACTGAATATAACAGCACCAAGAGAAAGCAACACAAGAAACCTGAACAGATGAAGAGACACAGTGAAGTGATCACGCCTTTTACTTTCTCAATCTCCATTTTTCGGAAGGTAATAGTATTGCAATGAGGTGTAGATTCTCAGGTTCAGTTCATGTGCGAAATATATGAAGCTAATTATGGCATTTGCTTCGAGCTGCTATTAAATCCATTATATTATAGATTATATCATTATCATTCGTTGCCGCCTAGGTCACGTCGCACTATCATTTTGTTTCTTATGTTGCCTGTTTATTCTATAATCTTTTCTTTCTCGGAAATGACAATTCGGACCGCTGTGTTGGTGAATTTCAATATTCAAACTTAGATAGATTAAAATATATAATTATACAGAATTAACTAAGCCCGATTCATGCATTCCAAGGCATCTATCAGTGAGTATAACGCTGCCTTTTTTTTAACAAAAACAATACATATATAAAAAGATGCAAGGTAACAAGCGCAAACAATGGTATTGGAGTACTAAAAGAAAGAAAATACATAATTGAAGACTGGAAAATAAATTAATCGACGCAATAAGAAACCCATCACTTCCACCAAATTTGAATGGATAAGTGACTGCGGTTTGCCATGGTAAATAAACCCATCACTCCCACCAAATCTCTCAGAAAATTCGTTGAAGAGTTATAATTCATTATCCAACTCAAGATCTTACGCAGAGATAAGACATAAAATTTTCTTACAGAAGCAGTCAAATTTTTCAATCAGACAAGATCTTGAATTAATTTTCCATAATTTCTAACATTGATGAAGGACAAAGAAGTTTCCTCCTCTTTGACATCTTCCTTATCCAAATAGTCTATATATATGTATCTGTGTGTGTATAACCTACGCCTAAACTCAAGACAAAATATGTGTATTCAACTACATGCATATTCATATTTCATATTACAGATATACTCTGATAATTAATATTCTTGAGGTTGGAATTGTAACTTGCTGTAACATCCGATTTCCCAGGTTGAGTGAAAATCTTGATGGACCCACAGTAACCGATGATACTGCGTATAAAACCAATGGGTATAACCGTACAAAAGAACAGGAAAAAGAAAGCTGAAAATAAGAACCAGCGAAGTCCGATCCCCAACCTCAGTACTTGTTCAACAGCTTCATGTGCTTCGTTTATAGAACCAATCAAATTCATTATGTTATATACACTCTTGACCAGACCCAAGCAGCTCAAGTACCAAAAGCCAATCACAAAAATGGCCATTCCTGTGTCAATCAGCATTAATTTATTATTATTATTATTATTATTATTATTATTTTTATATTATTATTATATTGATGATTCTGATGTTCACCAACTACTACTTGAGCTTCAACACACGTTTGTCTTTTTGTAATAATCATCTGCTGGGACCTTCCACGGCTCCAATAATCTTCCATGATACTTCTTTTAAAAGAAGCTGCAAATCGGACGGTGTACATAAGGGAAGCATAAGCGATGAATAATAACCAAACAATATCAATTCCTATCTCCAGTAATTTTATAGCTTCGTGATCCTCGGAGATGATGAAAATCATCAAAGCCACTGCGAAATTGACCGACACAGTGAGGAAGAAACAAAAGAAAGATGCATAGATGAAGAGAAGCAGTGAAGTAACAATTAACATCATTTTATTTTCCTATATGTCACCCAAAATATATATGCAGCTATATATAGTTATATATAGCAAAATTCATCAGTGGTTGATTGGGCATCTTGTATGTATATATGTGATCGGATGGCTATATGTATTATATATTTTTATATCATTCATGGCCACCCAAATTTGTTAATTCCTAGGTTTGGCGTGCCTTGTGTGTGTCGCATTTCAATTCTTTGCCGCTTGGGATGTGTGTTTGTGATGGCAGCACGAGATATATACAACTCACCGATATGGGGAGTACAAAGAGTAAAAACAATTCTAATAGGGGAATATTAGCATAAAAAAAATTCTAATATATAACTTCTTCACTACTTGCTACTTTTCCATGTTCATGTCCCTGGTGTAACATATTCAAAACTTATTTTATAGCCTTCACCGGAACCCAAACACCAAAGTGCAAACAAGTCACTGCAAAAAGGAACATCGTTGCACCTTCCCAACACTCTATGAACAACTTTACTGCGAGGTAGGAGATTTTGAGGTTCCTGTTGTTTTTGACCGGCTCTTATATTAATTAAGGATGAGTTAGTACTGATGATTAATATATAAACAAATCAAATATTCGATGAATGGCGGGCACATATTGAAGGTTCAATATTTATCAGTCATATTTTGAATACATCTAAAACTGACACCATGCAAGAAGCTAAATTGATATATATTCCATTAGATCCTGAATATTTATATAGCTAGTTCTCATGGGTTTGTATCGGATCTCTGTTCTTGCATTTGAATCTGATCATGTTCTTTCAGTGAAGTTGACGTAGTCTCTTGTTGCCACCACAACAGTTCTTTCTGCCATACATACAACTCACTGGTATTACCAGTACGAAAAGCAAGAAGATAAACAAAGCCGCTATATTATCATCAAAGCCATTCTAGCTCGAGCCCTTCCCACTTTCTCATGTTCATGCTCAACTTGATCAATAAACATGCATCACCAGAATCTAGATACCAAGTTCGTACACAGAAGTCCCTGCGCAGAGGAATTTACGCTCACCATCACTCTATTGACTTTATTACGACGTCGGAGATTTTGAGGTTCTTCTTTTTCTTCTTTTTGTTGTTGATGATGATCATGATCATCAGTTTCGATAGTGGAAGTTGGTGTTTCTGGTGTAACCTGAGATGGAGCGTTCCAATATTCGGCGATCTTGTTTTTGCCTCGAACTGCAAATCTTATGGTGTAGACAAGAGAGACAAACGCTAAGTGTAAAAACCAAGCAGTGGAAATTCGAAGCCAGATTGCTTTAACAAAGGTCGTACACTTCTTCCTGAAAGAAGCAAATCGCTGCGAATATCAGACAAATCGCTACCAGGAAGAAGAAGCAGATCAAAGTCGAAAGCAGGAAGAGACACGGCGCGGTGATGACGGCTTTTACTTTTTCCCTCTCCATTTTTAATTATTTTTTCTTGTCAACCACAATGTTATTATGAAGATATGAAGTTGCAAAGAGCTATATATATATATATATATATTCCCGGCTTCAATTCATCATCAAATCTCTCTCTCTATCGTTAGTTTTAGCAATTAAGTCAGGTAAGAGGTAATAGAATTTGTGTCCATGCATTTGATTTATATGATATATTATCGTTGTTGTTATCGTTCGTTGCCGCCTGGGTCTCCCTCTGGTTATTCCATCTGTGTTGAAGCATACTTCAGATTTATAATTAAAAGCATTACATATGTTGGTAATTATCTTGATTATATACTCATTCTCCTCCTCTTGATCCTTGATATAAAAAGCTAATTTAGATACATTAAGTAAATAAAATTAATTACAATGAACTTGACATAATCTTCTTAAAATATTTGTGTAATATTTGATTATATATCTCTTTAAGAAATAGGTAAATTAATGTGAAAAATGATATATATGATAGATAAAATGGGTGAAAGTTAAAATTTAGAATCGGAACAAATCGCCAACTTGCTCACACACACACACACATTAAGAATCATAGGGGTATGTATTTCTGGAATTGTCATATTAGATCAAAATGAGATTATTTATTTTGGTCTCTCATCACTAAGACTGATTTTAACTAAGAAGACAAAAGAGTGTGTCTGTTCGTTCCTTCTTAGCTTTTTGCGATAGCCATTACGTACAGATGGTATGAAATATATATATATATATATATAAACTATCTTGTTTTAATGTTATTGCCTTTGAAATAAACGGAAATTCATACTTAACTATTTAACCTAAGACAAAAACCTCGTCAGTATCTATGCTCCGATACTTTTCTTGGTTAAAATTTCTGTAAAAATCCAAGTCTCACATATAGGTTTATATGTGTAGAAAATCGAAAACGTCGCAAGTCCTAACCCAGAACATACTAACTATGATTATGTGCATTTATCTAAAAAATTTGCCTATTCCTGTATTTACGTAGGCAAACTTGCTGATCTATTGGAATGCTTTATAACAGGTTAAACTAAAAATTTGTTTTGAAAATTTTCACTAAAAATCAACATTGTCATGTAAGCGTTAAGAAACTAGCATTGATCGTTAATAACGATAAGGGTAAATATTGACCCGTTTGAACACTTTTAGAGTAATATTAAACCTGAAAAGCCTTCCAGAGCAACCTTGGTTCTAAGTGAAAATTTTCAAGATAAATTTACATAATTAACTCTACCTATATAAAATTATCAGTGTACAACGACATTGCATAGGATCACATATAGAAGCTAATAATATATATCTTGGCATGTTCACATTAATTAGTTATGTAACCGTACCGCTGGGAAACAATATTAATTCTTAATGCTGTCTTTGAAACGCCATTGGAGGTTGGTCATGACCTTCAACAGAAGCTGTTGGTGCAGGGACAACCTTGGCGGTACTATGGATGATAGAACTGATGACACTTCCAGAGAACACAGCTATGAAAACGAAGGCGATGGTGAAAATTGAGAAGAAAGCAATTCCAAATCTATCCCAAGGCACTTGTTGCTCATCACAAGGTTCTTCTTCTCCTCTCATTTGGTTCTCTAAACCTACTAATTCCGTTACGAAGTGAGTGACCAGCATGAAGCAAGAACACGCCATTACTGAACTGAAAATGAACAATAATGAAACGATCACCAATTTTCCCTTCCCATTCATCATCACCATATTTTCTTGTCCTCCAAAACTTTTTATGAAGCCGTATCGATCATTAAAAATGACTGTATCATACTCTTAGAGAGATGAAACTTTTGGTTGGATTGAAAAGGGGGTAGAAAAGGCCAGCACCAATTTCGTCTATAGAGATAAATTAATAAAACTTTTAACAGGTCGGTTATAACTTGCAAGATTATGCTTTTCTTTATAAGGAAAAAAAAAAGATAGATCGTATATAACTTGCTGCACATAAAGGGTTCGTTTGGGAATATGTGAAGAAGTACTTTTACGTTAATTGAGGCAAATATGTGAAAAAGATTATCTCGTTTTGAGGAAAGGCACTGTTAAACGTGCTTTTGAAGCTTCTTAACGGGTGATCAAATAGCACTATTTTAATGGATTTCGATGACATGTTAGCTAGAGATTCATGGAGGTTCTTATTTTGATTTAATAATCAGGAATATTTTAGCAATTACTCAGGGACAACTACTCCAAATTAAAGATGGTTAATCAAATTTTAAAGAGTTAAGAATGATAAATTATTGTGAGAAGAATTGACCCAATGTCCTATGAATTGAAGCTAGCTAGGTTCGATTATTCGAGATAACCCAGACTCTTCATAAAAGAGGAAACTATTTTTTTCTGAAAAAAAAAAGAACTAACTATAAAATTTATGACATGTTGGGTCATTTACAAATGCTTGTTCGGAGGCTTCAAAGGCTGCGTTTGGTTTTTCGTTGGGAATGCCGTTTTGGCTCCCAAAATCCATTCTCACGCAAGTCGAGACAAAATTTCTCTCACATAAAGTACCTCGGAATCTGTGTCCGTTTTCCCAACGGATTTCCAATCGAAGCCAAAGTTTTCTTACTGTATTGAAGTTATTAGATCTAACTGAAGATGTTTAATACCTTCTGACAAACTAATATTTAAACTTTTATTGACAAAAATGTTTATATTTACTATCGGATGGATACATGCCCTCCTCTAGAGTTTGGTATAAACTACATATATAGTGTGTAATAAAATCATAAAATTTAATTATTACCAAGATATAATTAAGACATTTTTTAAGGAAAAACTAATTTATCAGTTTTTATACTTTTCATTTTTAATTACGTTTTTATATTTTTTTATAATCTATAATCTAGTTACTTTTAATTTTATTTAGATTCATGAAAAAAATAATTCTGATGTATGATAAATAAGAGTGGCACCATCAACTATTAATATTATTTCGCTTCCAAATCAATAAATTATAATTACTGAGATCAATATTTATAACTACCTAATAAAAAATTATAATTGAAAAATTACTGGTACTTCCATGTATGAAATATGTTTTTTTAATGGAAACATGCTCACATATTCCATGAAAAAATTACAAAATGTTACAAAGAGAGAAGAGAATAGTACCGATAATATATATAAGTCCCAATCAACTTTTTTTACGAAGATTCAGAAAAATAAATTACTAATTTATTTATCATTTTTCTTAAATAATTAATCTAAACCTATCTATGATGCAGAGAATTTTCTTAACAGGATTAAACTTGTGCTTAAGTATTGGATTATTAGAGAAAGACACGTTGTAGACTCCAATTTGTGACAGACGACTGAACAAGTACAGATGTACAAATCCCTAACCTCTTCCCGAGGCTGTAATTTGAGGCCTAAGCTATGGAAGTGGAGGTGAAGCTCCGTCTCCCAGACTCAGCTTCTCACCAGAAACTCTCCCATCTACTCTCACCATTTCACATCAACACCTTCATTCAAGAAAACATCTTCTTCGACGGCGCTAATGCTCAGCTCACTTCCAATCTCGCCGTCCTCCGGATCCGATTCTACAACCTCGACACCAGCTGTGTCCTCTCTCTCAAAGCCAAGCCCGTCATCTCCGACGGAATCAGCCGCATCGAGGAGCAGGAAGAGCCATTCGACACTACGCTCGGCCGCGCCTGCGTGGCGGAGCCATGGAGGCTGGCGAGAATCGAGTCGTCGGAGATACTCAAGAGAGTGAGGGACGAGTATGGGATCGGGGGAGGAGGAGAAGTAGAAGAGGGTTTGGTATGCTTAGGCGGATTCAGGAACGTGAGGGCTGTTTATGAGTGGAATGGGTTGAAATTAGAGGTTGATGAAACTAATTACGATTTCGGGACGAGCTACGAGATAGAATGTGAGAGTTGTGAGCCGGAAAGAGCGAAGAAGGTGCTTGAAGAATTCCTCACTCAAAATGGTATCAATTACTCGTACTCTCAACTTTCTAAGTTTGCCGTTTTCATGTCCAGGAAGTTGCCTGAGTCAAGGGGGTAAAGTTTCGTCACTCTGGAACACCAATTATTGCTTTCATGTATACATGATCTGAATTGTTGTTAATCTATATATTATTTTGTGGTTTCATATATATATGTGTGTGTATATATAGGCGAGCACTGTCTAATTTCGAGGAATTACTAGTTGATAATTCAGCATACATATGAGCTGAATTTGAAATCTAGTACAATTTTTAAAGTCAAATTGGTATTAATGGAGTAAGGAGTTACATAGTTCCGAGGATATATGAAGTGTTACTCGGTAAAGCCCCATGGTAATGTACCAACAGATTCACCATCAATGGAGATGTCAAAGAATACGGTCTTGGTGGGTTTTCTCTCAGAGAAGCCATTAACATTGACGGTCGAATCCTCTGGAGTCTGGTCATATTCTTGAGCTCTTGAAGATGGAGGAAGAGGCAGTGCATGAGCACCCAGAAGGAGGAGCGAGCAAGAGTTGCTGCAAACTGTGAGCCATCGACACGATAGCCCGCATTGTAGGTTGAGGGTGGGAGGTGGACGAAGCTGTGAAGGAGACGATGGCTAGAGTGTCAGAGAAGGAACATTGAGTGGTCGAGAAGATCGGAGGGCTTTGTGAAGCTTTTGTAACATTGCTGGGCTTTGGGTTAAGTCACTAGCTGCTTTTCCATGTCGAAGAAGATTTAAATAGATCTATTGCGGTTATCCCATATTTTCCAGCATAGTATATCCCAAAACGGAGCCTCCAAGCGGGAGATGTGGCGCAAGGATTGAGGTTTCTGAAAAGCCACTCTTGGGATGTTCCAGAGAAAAAAATCAGTCACTTGGTCAGGTGCTAAAACCTTAATCCAGCAAGCTCGGGCTTGGATACAATGCCAAGTGCATGTCTAGATCCTCAGGGCTACTGTGGCAGAGCTCGCATATATCATTGGTTGCCATTTTTCTGCGCACCCATTCTGCTTTGGTAAGGAGGCGATTTTTGAGAGTTTTTTTTTTGTTGGTACAAAAATTTTAGGCAGGGGGTTGAGCTCACCCACAAGTCAAGGGCAGGGCGAAATCTCCCTTCCTCTTAGGTCATACCAATGTTGGGCAGGGCGAGCCGTCAATTACCCTCAGGCGTTTACCTAAGCACCCAGGAGCTAGGATGCCTCCCCAAGCGCCGCGACTGGAGCCACAACAAAGTGACCTTCCCCGGTATCGAACCTTCTCCCTTTGGTGAGAGTGTCCAATACTTTTGCCAGTTGAACCCACGGACCATGGGTGGCGATTTTTAAGAGTTAACCAAAGGAATGTGCTCACCCTTGGGAGGCCAGGCCCAGGCCACTTCCAAATCCACAACCAGCGTTTATCCTGTGAATCCCATGAAAGCTCTTGAAAAGTTTGATCTGATTCCACAGAGAAGGCTCCATTTGAGGAATAATTCCAGTAGCAGTGATCATCGCTGTGATCCACACAGATTCCAGGTGGATTGAAGAAGAAAGAGGTGGGGGGCATGCCTCGTGTCTGGTATTGCACTGGGTTGACCGTTGGTGTTGAGTATAGCTTTACAGAAAAATCTCGAACCATAGCCTCCAAGCTAACTCCATCTGACACCCAAAATAGGTACAAATTATAGTTAATAAATAGTCTGGTCCGAGCTCAACAGGCTTGTTTAGACCTGTATGACTAAAAACTACTATTTTTCCATTTTTAAGTCATATTAATAAAATTTTCAATTTTAAACATAAATATTATCAAAATTAAATTAAAGGAAGTAAAGTTAAAATAACAATTATTATAATGAAAATTTTCAAACACTTACACATGAAAACTATTTTCGTTGGTAGTCACATACCTTTATAAACGATAAGAACAATATGTTTTAATGACATTTTTTCTTTCCTCTTTTCACATTTTTATGGAGTATATGATCGTTCTCAAACACATCAAAGAGAATCAGTGAATCAGGTGTTCAAATTTACTCACAAATAAGGGTTTTGATAGAAAAATAAAAGCCCCCAAATTCGTGTATATTTGAATTAGCATAGATTCAAATAAAATTTAGATGATTGGCAAATTTAATTGAGTATAATCAATATTTTAGTACATTTATTATTCAGTTGAAAAAATTATATTCAAAGCACCTTCGGGTTGAATAAAGATACCTCTTCCAGTGGTCAAACATGGCAGAATCATTTTTCCCTGTAAAAAATAAAAATAGAGAAATCACTTAAGTTTAGTTTATAAGGTTTTATAATAAAAAATAAAAAAAAAGTTTTTTTTTTTTAAAAGGGTTGGCGGGTTATCTTGTAGCAATGTGAATAACCCACCAGGAGGCGGGGCAACCCGTATTATCACCCCCTAATAAAAGCCGAAACCTCAAACCCCAACGTTAGGGCTTTCACTTTGGAACGAGGAACCGTCTGTGCTGCTGCAAAGCTCGGCGACACTCATAGCGATGGGTAATCTAATCCCTCTACCCTCCTTCGCAATCAAGCAAAGATTCTTATCGGTTTGTATTTCTTATCCTGTAATGTTGCTTTTATCTGATTAAAAAATGATATGCTCCAGCCCGGATCAAGGTTCACGAGCTCAGGCAGAAAACGAAGGCCGAATTGCTAAACCAGCTAAAGGATCTGAAAGCCGAGCTTGCTCTGCTCCGTGTTGCTAAAGTCACTGGTGGTGCTCCCAACAAGCTCTCCAAGATGTAATGACTGCGTTCCTTCCTTTCTACTTTCATTGGTTTTTCGTAGCTCGTTTCCGCACAATCCTAGAATCAGACATCATTGCATTTCAAATTTCATTGCGACTATATATTCTGTCCTATTGTAACTGGTTCTATGTTTCTTTATTGCCCATAAGGCATTTCTGTTTAAAATTTTTAATTTTGTGATGCAGCTTAGTGGGGACATTGTCCACTTAAATATTATGGATTTTTTCATATTTATTTTACCCTATAATTGGTGCTTGCAAAATGGGCCGTACGTATCCGGATATGGTACATATCATATTTCACCGAAACAATAACAATTTGGTCACATTGCATCTCGCATTTGTTTCTTGTGTTTGACTTAATCGGTGGTAGTAAGTGTGTTTAAGATTCTTACATTGTTACAATATATGCAGAAAGGTAGTGAGGTTGTCCATTGCCCAAGTGTTGACGGTGATTTCTCAGAAGCAGA
>JANTPZ010017060.1:0-12845 GCA_025593235.1 Vachellia pachyceras | reverse complement strand
AAGGCCAAAAGAGGACAAAGCTTCTCTTCCACACTATGTGAGAGTAAATGAGGGAACTTGGCTATGGCAGAAGCAACTTCATTGGGTTTTGTTCCCAGCGTCTTGAGGCATTCAACCATGGGAACTATCTTCTCATCAAGGCCGAGCGTAAGAATCTTAGGACATTTTGAAACAATAGATGGGAGTTTCCTCTCTTGAATGCCAATGCTTGTCAAATAGGTCCAATTCTCAGATGCTCTTTCTTGATGCACAATCTCAAGGCGCTTGCACTTTCTGAACATTCCTTGTATGCTTTTATCATCAAATCCTCTCTCCTTAAAAAACCACATCATGCTACCGCCACTATAGGTGCTAGAGATTTCCATATTATTCTGTAAATGTGAAAAAGGATTTTCAGTATAATAGGTGTGCAAATATCATGAAAACCAAAACAAAATGTTGAGAAGAAAATTTATTGGGACAACCTGTATTCCTCTTAGACCAATAGAATGAAGATGAAAACAAACATGTTTTAACAGTGGATAGCTATAAACCTCAATCTGAAACTCAACACTATTAATAGCAATCCACAGTAAATTTCTTGGGTTTATTCATCACAACTGCCCTTTATCATTGATTTTTATATCAATTTATTGTTGCAGAATCTATCTTCATAAATTCTAGAATTTATTGAAGCTAAGGCCAACAACACCCGTTCAGAAAAGAAATCAATTTTTACAGAAACGGGTATGACACTCACCAACGGAGAAACTTCAAAATCTGAGTTCTCAGACAAAAAAAAAAAAGCAAGTGTTTTTAAGCTCAGCCGCGGTTGAAGCTGCGCTACGCCACCTAACACAGAGTCCTCCAATGTTCTTGAGAGATTTATCAATTTTGACAAGCGAAATCGAGTCCGACAATGCTTGAAAATTCTAACCCGAAGAATTGACTAATGAAATCGAACTAAGACTGGACAATTCGCTATATTTGATGCAAATCAATGTGAGAAAAGCTGAAGAGGATAAAAAACCATAAAGCAAAGTTTCCGTCGGTGATAAAGATAGAAGAAGTGAAAGAGAGGAAGGGCTAAAGGTTTGTGGCTATGGAATGTGGAAATGGAGGCAGGGTTTGGAGCTATGGCAGAATAAGCAGAACACACTAGTCTCTTTCCCCCTCCACTCTACTCTCTGAAGTGCAAGAGCATGACAGACGAGTGGATAGGGGCGCGTTGCATCGCTTCTGGTTTCTCTCATCTTCACTTTCTGCCTGCTTCATCTCATCATCTAACCAAACGGCGACGTTTTTGTAATGTGTCCGCACGTGTGACAGTCAACAAGCTTAGACGAAAAACTGACAGTGAATAGTGGGGTGAAATTAAACATATTTAAAACTTTCAGATGAAATTGCACCTAAAAAAACTTTCAGGTGCCTAATGATATTTTGTGAAAACTTCAAGGATAAAAAATCACTTAACAATATATATATAACCTTTCCAATCATGCAAAAAGTTTTTTGTGTGTGGAGAATATGTATCTTCTTAATGTGAAACACTAAATGTAAACACATCTCCTAATTCTCGACTATTTCGTTCCAATTTTATGGTGATGCCTGAGAAAGATCAATGATGCAAATTTTTGAAGTTAGTGCTCAGAATAATCTAATTACCCTAAAGTTTTGTAAGAATTAGTTTCAGATTAAATCTTGCAGTGAAATTATTAAAATGTATTTAATTTGAAAACTTAAAGATGACAATAGCCATAATAATTTTAACCAAACAAATCTCAACCAAAATTATGCTAGTGGCAAATTAATTTCAATGAATTTTGTTTACAAATATCAATCGCAACAACAATGTAAGAATAAATAATTTTAATTTATTAAATAATAACTAAAAAATGTCACTTCCATAGCCATTAATCCAAACATACCCTCTTCAACTCATTATCCTAGGTTCTCATTGCTACCAAATGACACTTCAATGTAATTTTGCACAAAAAATTACATTATGATAACGATGCTACTAAAAAAAATATTTTAAGGTGCTCGAAACACATAAAGGGCTCCCCAAAATCAATTCCTGCGCTTACCGAGACAAAATTCCTCTCACATATTTACCTCAGAATTTGTGATCGTTTTCCCAACAGACTTCCCAAACAAGCCCAAATTAATTTAAGATATTGAGTTTTACTGGAAAAAAAAATAGTTCAAGATGAGTGATGCAATCCAGTCAAATATGGAAATTCCGGTTATCATAAATCTACCTGAGCATATTCTAGCCTTATTCAATTTGGAGAATATATCCGCTGCATATCATATAGAAATAAATCTTTTTTCCCCAACACATGAAGTGTTTTAATATGAAGAAAATTGAGTTTAACATGTCTCTCAAACCTAATATAAAGTTTTTCACGGTAAGTTCTTGTAGAGATTGGCTGAGCATTTGTTGACTCAGCTTCAAACATTATTGGAGAAAATTGATCGATACACATAAGGAAGTAATTAGGGTGATTCTGGAATAAAATCTAGAGTCTAAATAGTAAATAAAATCTGATATAATCTAGTCTTATTCATTAGTCAATATAAAAGAAACAATAACAATAGGATCTAAATAATAATACCTAGTTAGTGAGCCCATCTATAATATGGGCTTGGGCTTGCGTCTTCCCACAGTTTTCAATGAAAGTATATATTAATTCAAACTATTCTTTCCTATTTAAATTGTGAGGACAGAAAAAAAAACGTTGTTGCATGCAAGGTAAGATCTTGTTGGGGAAGAGTGTATTCAAGAAAATGAACTCTTGAATTTGCTGGCAAAGAAGCCTGTGCCTGTTTGCTTTGATGGGCTTAAACTCTCTGGTCGCATGCACATTGCTCAGGTACCCAAATTAACCAAATGGTCTGCAGTTTTCTTTACTTTCATTAATCCATCACTATTGAAAATATAGTAGAATTATCTCGTTTCTGACACTTTTATGTTGTTGGATAAATTGAATGGAGAAAGGCATGGCAAAAACACTTCTTCACATTGATGGCATTCTTCTCTTCTTCTGGAATTAAATCTTTTGAACGTGGTTTTAGCTGGCTTTTTATCACTGGTAGAGGGAATCATGAAGACTATAAATGCGATCTAGCTGACATCTGCTAGGTGTAGAGTTAAGATATGGATTGCTGATTGGTTTACAATGCTGAACAATAAAATGGGTGGAGATTTAGAGAAATTTGAGATATGGAAAGCTGTTGGGATGGAAGTAGACACAGGAAAGGTAGAGTTTTTATGGGCATCAAAGGAGATTGTTGCAAGAGCTGGTGATACTTGCCTCTTGTATTTGATATATCTCAAAAGAATTAAATTCAAAGGATAAAGAACTAAATTTTAGTTTGGTGCATTCAGATGCTTAAGTAAATCATCTATTTGATTTCCTTCATCTAGGTTATTCTTTATTTCTATCTTCCAAAATATAGGTGTTGTGCAAATTGCAAAGAGAAGTGTTGATGCAACGCTAAGATCATCAATCTAAAGTTACAAATGCAGGGTTCAATACCTCTCTAAGTTATATTTTTAAATTTAATAGTATTAAAAAAACATGTTCAGACCGCCTGACAGGCAAAAAAGTCCTATAAGTGAGTGTATCTGAGTCTGACCTGTTTAGCAAAACATGTTTCCAAGGGAGCCTTGACATGTGCCTATAATTGTGCAGGTCAGGCCACAGGCCCCTGATAGGCTGTCTGACATATTTCCACCCTTACGTTCAATCATGGATTGAAGTGAAGAAGACGAATTAATTGCAACCAAGCTCTTTTATCCATGCATGCAGTGTGCCGACATATTTTTTCTCAAGGTGCACTTTTCAATTTTAGAAGCGATCATAGCATTTCAAGATCATAATTACACTTTTAGATCCTTAAATGCTGTGTGCAATTATTATATGATTAATAATTTTCATTTCTCGATTATTCTTGAGGGAGAAAAATGGAAATTTCTAGATATTAGAGGTGTTCCAAGTGAGTTACATTTTTATATATCATACTTTATCTTCTGAATCAAGAGTATGATGCATTTACATCAATATTTTATGAAGTAAGCCTGTATCAAGTGATAATTTTTTTCCCAAAGATTACCTTAGTGGAAAAGAACTCAAAAGGAAAAGAGAGATGGAATGAGTAAAGACTGAATGGAAAAGTGAACCCTTTTGTCTGGCTGTATAAGATTGAGCTGCTGTGGTTATTTTGGTATCAAATAGGGTGTATGTGTAAGTCCAAAATTAAATTGCTAAAGGAAAGTCTGTAGTGTAGAAACCTCCCGAGTGTACTTTGATCTTGAGATTTTTTTTATCATAGTTCTTGTTCTGATTATTTTTGCTTAGTTATTATGACACTGTAAATAGTTTCTTCTTACAAACCTAGAGATGCAATGTTCTCATTCTCGCGTTATCATGTAATGACTGGCCTCCATTCCTTAATTTTTCATTTTTATCTCTTTTTCCTTCGGTGGTTCTCATATAAAGTCATGGATATTGTTACATTTCTTGCATTATTCATCTTTGATGTTGCTTCATGTATTTTCGTTTCTGAAACTACATTTTCCATTTTGCTGGAATCATGTTAGCTAGTATTTTATTAATTAATTTCTTCTCTTAAAATAGGCCAACATTTGCCAATTGGGAATGGATCAGCGCAAAGTGTATGTAGAGGAAGAGCAAGCCCATCATCTTGTCACATAATAATTGTTTCAGCGTTGATTTGCAGATATGTTACCTGGCTTACAGAAAGTGCAAGGAAAAATGTCAAAAAGTGACCCATCACTTTCCATATTCATGGAAGATGAGGAGGTAAGTGGGTGGAGGGTAATAATTGCTTTGTTCATTTAGCATTCGTATTCTAACATTTCAATTTCTTGTTTGGATATTATAGGCCGAAGTCAATCTGAAGATAAATAAGGCTTATTGTCCACCAAAGGTTGTGCATGGAAACCCGTGCTTGCAGTACATTAATGATCTTATCCTGTCATGGCTAAAACCGTTCTCAGTGGAGCGCAGTGTAATGAATGGTGGAAATAAGTAAGCTTTGCAGATCTGATTAAGTCTGATTGTGATAATATTCCACAGGATACTACGTGCTCTGTCTGATCAGCGGACGCTTTTATAAATCTCAAGCCTAAGGCTTGCCTTCGCAATTCAAAAAAATGAAAAAAGTGAACTTCCCCTCTTGTTAATTACCACTTGAGCTATTTTGGTTTCCATGAGTGTTTTCTCATTGCTTGGGTCTTGCATGGTTCTCAAGATTTATCATCTGTAGTTTTGTTTTTTAATATACGACATTTAAGAGCTTTGAGGAGCTTATTGCAGACTTTGAAAGCGGGGAGCTACATCCAGCTGATCTTAAACCAACTTTAGCAAAGTCGTTGAATAGATTGCTGGAGGTTATTTTTGTACCCAAATCTGTGCACGTTATATTCCCCCTTCATGTTTTGAAAACAGTCAACAAATTTTCAAACTGAGTTGTATTAGTGTTATTTGTTTTCAAACCGAGTTAAATTTATACTTTGCCACCATCCATATGGCATTTTCCTGTGCTGATATAGATAGATATAAAGAGAGCCTTATGTGGAGTGCTAACGTGGGGTGGGGGGTTTTGAATTGATAAAAACTTTTGCCAGAAGACACTTCCTGTTCAGAGAATGGGTTCAGGAATGGAGATAGCATTAGAGAGCTAGCTAGAGTACGGTTAGTAGCAGCTGCAACATCAACACAGAACTTGGGCTGTTAAAAAATAAAGCTCTCTATCTCTATGAAAAAAAAAAAGAAAGAAATATTTGTTCTGTAAACCTGGGTCATGTAATCAGTATTGGCTGTGTTTTGGGGAGCGTTTATACTCCCCAAAAACACGTTCAACAGTGTTTTTCTGTAAAACGAAATAATCTCATTCACATATTTACCCCAACTTACGCAAAAGTACTTCTCTATCGCGTTCTCAAACGGACCCATTAACTTAGATTTAATGACTTTAAAAGGTTCTTGCAAAATACTCGTCTAGCCCTATTTATGTGGGGAGAGTAGCTTTTTGTCATAACTATAAATCACATAATTAAATTTTTATATAAATGTACAATTTTATTTTTCATTTATTATTATATAATTTTTTTTCTCTTGATACGTAATGCACATTAAATAGGAATAAAATTAAAAAATTATAATATTCATCCTTATTCATGTAAACTCTTGACCATTTTGGTTCATTTTTCAAACAAAGAAGTCAATGATATAAAAGAATATGTTTATAATGTATTTTGAAGTAAAATATGTATAGCCTAGCGATTTGACTTGTTCAAGATTTCCCTTCTGCTTGGGGCCTTGTTCATCATCTATTAATGTTAAAATGTTTTTAGCACAATTGGTGTTTGGTGTGTGCAGGCTTACAGAGTCACCAGGTGATGATACCATGCGCTGATTTGGAACTCCGACTTCATTATATTTATTCACTCAGCAGCCATCATATTTTGCATCACCATGTTTACCTTGTTAATAGTAAACCACAGTGGCATCTCTGTAAGTTCAAAATTTGATTTGAATCACCAACACAGACACACATGAAAAATAATGAAGATTACGAGCAAAAATTGCATAGGATTAGAACTACTTGGATAAAATTGAGTTACCCAAACCTAAAGTTACAGCAGCAGCATAACATATCACTGGCCGCTGCAAAATAGTGTATGAACAATCTGCGCAAAGCTGCTTTTTCTTTTTTCCTTCGTTTTTTCAAAAGTTCTATCTATTAAAAATTAGGAATCTAAGTTACTACAAAAATGTCCTCAATGACATGAAAGAGGTATACAGGAAAAGCACATCTAACTAAGCATGGCTTTACCATATGAAAGATTATAAATTCTAATTTGACTCTTTTTCTGTGTCCTTTCTTTTCCCTTTTTAACTACGCTAAAGAAATGTATTACCAAGATTTTATTATCATTTGAGAAAGGAATTCATGGCCTCTGTCAATTTTTGCCTTAAAGCATCCAAGGATTCTGTGAGTTGAAAGGCTTCTGCGCTGTCCATTTCTAACAACATTGCAGAAACATGTCCTGCATGATTATCCTGCAGGCGCTTTAAGACAGGAGACTCTTCAACCAAGACCTACAATGAGTGAAAAATGATAAACTCAAGCAAAACCAATTTGATAAAAGGTCTAAGCGCACTAACTTCACTACGAGTCCAACAATAATAATGCGGATCATCAAACCTCTGATATTGTTGAGGTAACCAAAACAGTTTGCAATCCTTTGGTAGTGAATTGTGAAGTATAATCCGGTAAGTGTCTGAGAATCTTGCGAACTTCAAGGCTGAGGCCACTATCAAACATGCAGTCTGCATCATCTACTACCTGCTTAAGAAATGTGGACATACAAGTATGATCAATGCAAGGAGCACTGTAGTTTCAACCTTTAATCTTAAATTCAAAAAAAGCATGAAAGTTCCAAAATTGTGCAAAAGTGTCATGGTTGTTAATGTCTGTTAATTTTTTTCCGGACCCACACTGTTAATCAAATGTAAAAAGTAACGGAGGTTAGGTCATATTAACTACCATAGCATTTTTTGCACCATTCTGTAACCTTCATGTGCACTTAAAGGAACTTTATGATGCTAGGTGCACATTCGTGAATATTTCATAGGTAGATTTGCATCTTAACCCTTGAATAAAATGTTTGGAGACCTTAAAGATATTTGTCATTTGCAGCTTCACCTTAAAAATGTTATCTGTTAAGTGAAGTCCAAAACAATTCTATTATGATCTCTAACATTCATCCATGCCAAAAAGTCATTTAGGCTTGGAGTACGGATAAAACAACTTGCTTGGCTAATTAACCATTTTAACACAAGTTTAAATTGTTCAACTAGTCATACTATCATCTTGAACAGCTACTAAAACATTTATAATTGATACTAACCAAATATCTTATTTCTTCAGGAATAACTGTTCCCTCTTCAATGTACTGAAGAATCTCACTAGGATGTCCAATAACAAGGCCAATTGAAACATCCGACTTCTCATTCTTTGATGAATCATCCTTCGCAGATTTCAGTTCTGGTTGATGGATGATATAATTTGCAGCATTAAAGCACTGTAATGACCATTACAATAATTTGTAAGGCAGAAAGAAACCAGCAGAAAATGAGGTCCATAAACCATTGGACTAAGGAGCTAACATTGGTAGGGAAGATCACCTGTTCAGCTTTATCTTCTGTGGCACAAAGCACAATGGCCCGAGGATGATGCAAATTTGAATCGGACAACTTTGTATCTTGTCTCAAAAGCTACACAAGTTAACGCATTACAATTAGCTTTTTATTCATGTCTATCTAATCTTTCGTTTGGAAACAAAATGAAGGAACTTTGTATCTTGTCTCAAAAGCTAACAAGTTAACACAATTCTCTTCATTCCTTTGAGAAAACCATTTCTTCCAAATTTCTCCAAATTGTATAGAACTCAAGATTAAAAAAAGATGAGGCATGGCTTTGGCATAATTTCAGGGGTTGGTTACACACATCTTATAACGAACTCCCAAATAAGGGAATGACTTAGACAAAAACTTCCGTTCCCTTTTCTTCCCTTTCATTTTCCTCTCTCAAACTTCCAATTGCATAATTTTCAGTCATTCAACCCTTCTCAGCTTCCTAAACCAAACATAAAAGTAGCTTTTACTACTAACATCCTGACCTCCCGAATTCATTAGTTTTAAGATTCTATAATTGTCATGCCTACCACAAAATGACATATAAAATATGAAGCAGAAAATAATGTTTTGCAATTCGTGACAGAACTGAAGGCAAAAATGATCAAAACAATGGATTTTGAAGATTTAGGTTCCCTTGACATAAAATTGAAACCTCATAACTAGTGCAATATAGGAAAGCTCAAGTAGAGCAAAACAAAAAAAATGAAAAGAATAAATGTAGTATTGTGTAGGTAATTTTCCATTTTATCAAACATTCAAAGATAGCATATACCAAAACTTAAAGCCAAGCTTTCAACCTTTCACTTCCAAAATCCAACATGTCACCAATTGAAAGACAGATTTCTTCAACAAGTTAAAATATAAGAACTCGAGGGATATACAGATATAAAGTTCACCTGAATAAGAGGCAACAGGTAGGCCAAAACCCTGTCAGGCCCAGAGACTGAACTCATCAAAATACTCTTCCCTTCCAAAACAGCAGGAATCACCACACATTGAATCTCAGTAGGAACAAGAAGCCCTATTTTCTCCAAAACCTCAATAAGCTCCTCACGCAAACCCAAGCCCTTAAAACTGGTCACTACCTTAGAGGATTCATCCTCATTCTTCAAATCCTTTTCAACTACCTTCCCTGAAGTAGGAGATGATGCTTGGGGGTTACTTTGTGAAGTTGTAGAAGAACCCTTGAGTTTTCGAAGTCTAAATTTTTCTAGAAGCAACGAGCCCCTTTGAGATTTGGGTGATCTTTGGTCGTCCTCACCACAAGAGTTTGAGGAGAAAGAAGAGCTGAAGGGAATAATAAGACGACGAGAAGCAAGAGTAGAAGACGGTGATTTCGTAGTTCCACATCGAAGAGAAGAAAAGAGTCGAAGAAGCTCTCTCCCTCTTCTCATGGCGTCTCTGATTCACTTCGTCTTCAAGAGGCAGACAGCAGCTCTTAATGACGAAAATTGAGCATTCGAAAGTGTCACACCGGCAGCCAATTTAATTTTTTTTTTTTGGGAAAATCACAAAAAAAAATACCATATGAATTTTAAAATCCCAAAAAAGTCACCTGAATTTACAAGGGAATATCTATACAAAATATGTAAAACTATATTTTTGAGATTATCATCTTAAACTATTGATCTTACAAAAAGTTTGAAGACACCCTGATTTATAATTATGGATCCTTTTTACCATTGAATCATTATTGCATGTTACTTATTTTTTATTAGGTTTATTTATAAAATTATATTGTTTAATAATTAGATTGCTTATATGAGATTGCATGATAGTTGTCATTAAGAAGGAATAAAGACGTGTTAAAAGGAGAATTAAGACAAGAGCAATTTTTTTAAGAAAATTACCATGAGGCCCCAAAAAAGAATTTAATTTTTAAAAAAACAAATGACAAGTGAGGAATATATACATGTTATTATTCTTATACTACAATTAGTCATTATATTAATGTATGCTTCTCACTTAATATTATACTTTCAGATAATTAAATCATTTTGAAACTTTGAAAGTAATTTTGAATGTACATGATATATATATATATAATACTAAATATGTTTTAAAATACTTTACAAAATATCAATGAAAGTTGTGCACAGTGAAAATAAATCAATATCACTGTAATTAAAATCTTAAACTCGAATTATGTGAGTAATAATTCTAATATATATTAAATAAATTTCACTCTAAATTATATATATAATACCTAAATATGTTTTAAAATACTCCATAAAAAATTTTGATATGCAAAATAAAAAAAGATTTATGCCAAATTTTTCAAAATAAGTTTCAGCCATGTGATCGAACACAAGCTATTCGTGGAGCCCTTTAAATCAAAGGAGATGAACGACATTGGTCGTATTATTCACATGGGTTTGTTACCAAATATGTACGAAGTATAATATTTTTATTTATATTACGCCAATTTTTTATTTCTTAATATAAGAAATAAATTTAGTAAGTTAAAATTTGGATGTTAAAATATATATTAATATCAATATAACATATGGATGTTAAAATTTGTAACAAGATGCCTTACATTAAAGAAAAAAATTAAGTGACACAAAAAAAAGGAAAAATAAGTAAAATAGGGCACTTGTATTATGCATGTAATCAATTAAAGAAGCCCCTAATTTTAATAATGTGTGATTTTATCGTGCATAAACATTTTTTTTTATATCAACTTGTTTCTTTCGTAAATTTTGACATTTTTAATAATTATAAAAAAATTTCATAACCTAAATATTTCATGAGTTCATTTTATAACCAATCCGTTTAATTTAAAGGGGGGTTTAGCCAAACACATGTTTTTACATACCAATCAGTGTGTTGAGTTCACCTTGAAGATTCAATCTTATTTTTCTTGATACTTGTCATGTAATATATTATTTTTATTGTTATTATCATATATACACTTTTTATTATTTCAATTTTTTTGACATCTTTAAAATTCAAATTATTTTTTACTTCATGGCCGATAAACATTGGAAAATACTTCATTGGGTAAAAATAAAATTATTTTCCCTTTCTCTCCCCTTCGTTTCCCACATATCAATCAATTGCTACCAAGTTGATGACCATATAACAAACCTAGCACAGCTGCAATTTGTTCCCCCAAATTAATGGAATTACATATATTATGAAAAAGAGCAATTGTTTGAGTAGTAGATTTTACTACTTTACATTGAGTGCCAGATGTACAAAATATGAATATACATATATATATATATATATTTATGTGATAGGCAATTTGGCATAAGGGCCATAGTTTAGACGCTCTTCCTATGATGAACAAGACATCCCTAAACCACACAATAATGCATTTTGGTTTTGTTTTAAATTTTAGAAAGTATTTGAGCAATTTTTTTAAAAAAATTAAAAATTCCAAATATAAAATGTCTAGCATATGATACTCTCAAATCTTAAATATCATTTTTTTCGATGTGAAATCAAATCTTAATTATCCAAAACAAAAGAGTTAATACATTGCCCATTTTATCTTGGATCCTACATTTTCCACCTTAATGGTCTAAAACGGTTTTGATATAAGCGAGTAATGACAATCTTTACTTTTTGTTATGATTAAATATGATTATGTTGAGATTTAATATGATTAAGCATTAAAATTATATATATTAGGTTATATTTAATTAGATTTAGGGTTAGCCATTAGCCTGTGATTTTTCTATGTAAAGGCTTCTTTGTATTACGGGTTATCAAACGCAAGTATATATATTGGATTTTCCAATATTTGATTAATTCCTGATATGGTATTAGATCCAGGTTATGAGATATTTTTTCAATAGTGTTTACCAAATATCTTCATACCCTTTGTTTCATTCAATTAAATCAAATTATTTGATTATAATGAATGTTGACTTGTTTGATATTAGTTGACACAGAAAATGGCATCTACTTAAGGATCAACATTTGGAAAATAACTATTTGTTATTTCCATGTTGGTAGACAGTTTGGAAATAATGTTAAATTTTGAGGAATTACTCACTCGATGATAATAAATTCAACAGAGACAATTTGCTAAATAATTCCATTTATTACGCATAAACACAGTTCATTACATACGTACGTTAAAATAGTTTGAGGTAAAAAGATCAAACTAGATATTTTCTATCCAGTATCACTTTTTTCTCTTTGCCTACATTTTCTTTGTTATATTTGTTCGTTGATGTTGGCCAGCTTCTTGAATGAATCTGCAACAAACAAATATATATGGAAACAAAAACATCAAATCATAATATGTTGTAAGTAAAACATTTATTGATTAAGGCTTTGGCGTATCACATACCTTCGCGGTAGTTTCTTTAATGACGCTCTAGAAACACAGTCCATAGGAAACATATCAGCAGAGGGATTGGTTGGGTTCATCAACATATGATGCTACGAGGCTGATAAGGTTTGTATGCGACAAATGAATTCCATTGCGGCTGAGCCACGGTGGCCATGTGGGTGGCAGGCGGTGGAGGGATGTTGATTGACGGAGTAAATGGATAATTCTCACGTGACTGAGCCACAACAGCCATTTGGACGGTTGTTGGTATAGGGATGTTTCTTGATGGAGCCAATGGATAACTCTCCTGTGGCTGGGCCATGGCTGCAACGCTTGCGTCAGAA
>JANTPZ010017059.1:0-13175 GCA_025593235.1 Vachellia pachyceras | reverse complement strand
TTTAGTTAATATTTTAGTTCGGAGCTGCAGTTTAATTGAAATATATATATATGTGTGTATATATATAAATTTAACGTATATATTATGTGTTGTTTTTTATTAGATATTTTTAAGTATCAAAATTTATATTTATTTTCTGAATAAATTTTAAATTGTTTAAATTTAAATCTTCTATGTGAATTTTGAAATACAGCGAAAGATTGAATTTTTTTTCTTCTTGGTGCAATCAAATTAATAGTCCATTTGGTTTAAAATTTGAGAGATAAGAGATCTAAAATCTACCCCTTATTTCCCTCCCTCCCACTCATTATTTTGAGAATGTCAAATATTGTAACTAATTTATCGATTTTTGTTATATTCTCATTCATATCTCTTGAAGTAAAAAAAAAAAAAACACATTTGTGCTTCCAGACTTCTTATTTAACTAGCACTCTCTTTCTGAGCTGCTCTCCGATTGTCACCGTCGTGACCACCTAGTCTTTGCCTTCATCTTGTTTGAAAATCTCTTTCCTGGTAATCTTTCTTCATCTATTTGTAGAGAATCAATATGATTTTAAAAAAAAAAAGGTGTGTTTTTGCTGGTTTTTTTCCTTTCCTGCATTTGCAGTTGCCTTTCTTCATCGGTGTCGCACTGTCACAACCAACTCAATGGTTGGTGCATTATATAAATGGGAAATTTATAATCACATCCCACGTAGAAATTTAATAAATAAAATGTTCTAAAGATTGATAAATTACCATCAGATTCAAGGAGTAGCTGTTAAGGTTGTCATTAACAACTTTACCAACGTTCATTAATGTATCGTTCTAAAAAAATAATAAAAAAATATATAAAACCTATTGCCACACTTTCGTGTGGCAGAGGTGAAAAAGTTTGGGGAAAACCACACGTTATATATACAACATGTGGCAAAAGTCTGATGGTGATGGGCAATCACCATCAGACTTAAAAAAATAAATAAATAAATAAAATACAATTAAAAAAAAAGAGGGAGAGCTTCGCTGCTTATGGGTGTGGGGTATTATAAATACCCCCACCCATTCAGTGTTTCAAAGGGCAGAGGTGTGAGGGTGAGATGGAGAGAGTGCTAGAGAGAGGAGAGTGGGAGTTGTTTTCCAGTCTCAAGATTCTACTTGTGCGATTATTTAGGTAAGTAAAATGTCTTATTTTCATTAAATTCCATTTATGAAAGTTGTTCTAAATATTTTTTTTCTTTCTAATAGTAGCAATATTATGAATATTAGAAAATAGTTTGGAATTTAGATTTTTATCTAGTTTGAGTTTTATTTGCAGAAGGCCATAAAAATTGTATATTCAATTTTATAACTATATTCTGTAAGGTTATATGTCTATTTATTTGATAAATTGAGTATTTTAGAAATTTAATTGTGTTTAAAAAAAAGGAGGAAGAAAAAGAAAAGAAAAGAAGAGACATATTTTTTGATATATAGGATATTTTAATTAAATGAAGATAAATAGAAAAATGTATAGGATGATTTTTGGATATATTTAAGTGCTTAGAGTTGTTATATTTATTACAAGATTTTATAAATAGTTTTTATGAGAAGCTCCTTAATCAATTTTGAGGTATTTCAAAATAATAATAATAATAAAAATTTTGTGTGAACAATTTAATTAGTATATTGGTACTGTTATTTATATTTTAATCGGTTGAAATTTATTATATTGTCATCTTAGGATTTTACAATTAATTTTCACTATAATAGATTTTAAATAATTTTATAATGGAAAATGATTTATGTAAATTGTGTATTAAATTTGTATTTACATTACTGTGTAGATTAATTGGTGATTGAGCTGTATTTGGTTGCTTTGTTCTAAAGGCTAGTAGGATTTAGCTTGGAATTAAGGTAACCGGGATTAATTTCTTTTATATGCTTGTTGTGGAATGTAAGGTGTTTTCTAACCCTTACTTTCTTTATAGAAAAATCAAATTGGTATTTGAAAAATTTTACATATGACATTTATTCAGTGAAGTAGTGTACTTTTGAACTGTATGAGTATTTTGTTATACATGAAGATGATGTGACATTTGTGATGATTGATATGAATATGACATCGGGACTGTATGAATGATGGATGTGCAATTATATTTACGTGTGTTATATTGTGGGGCTATTTACGGGATGAACGAAGAGTGGTGAATTATTGTGCCCTCAACTTTTGCTGATCCTTGGCCTGGATTTAAGTTAAGTTGGTGTAGGTGGACACCTCCTTACCTTAGCCTGTTGCAGGTGGTATGGGAGGGGACAGTGTTCTTTAAGTGACTAGCTAGCCGTTGGTCAGGTATACTAGCACTGATAGGCTGTGCCATGTCCAGAAGTTATAAGGCGGAGCAGGTGGATTGGGGGTTAATTGCTTTTGATAGATATTATATTATTGAATTATTATTATACTGTCAAACCTGCTTCTCTGACTTGCATTCCTATCCTGCATATGTTAGAAATTGATTTCGGTTGCTGAGACGTCATGTCTCATCCCGTTATGACAACTTTTTCAGGCGATACCTCTAATCCTGATAGAGGCCAAGGGAAGCAGCTAGAGGCATAGTTATTAAGCTTTGTACGCTCTTTTTGGTATTGGTATTGTATTGAATTTTATATTGCCATATAGGGCCCATTATTATATATCATGATGCATTGATTCTTGGGATGGCTGGCAATGAGAACTTGTGGGCACTGTGTTATGGGTTCGTTATTTGGGCAAAGTGAATCGGATTTTATAAGATAATTTATGGATAGATCGTGTGTCAAGGATCCGAGGTGCCTTATTTAATGTAATCGCTTCCGCATAATTCTATTGTTATTTAATTATGTTGATTAAATCATTATGGTATAGAAATGGTCTTTTCAATTAACAACCTCAACAACTACTCCTGAAACTTTATGGTAATTTTATGAATATTTAGAATCTGTTGTTCATTCATTCTTTTATTTACGATTTAATTGTAAATTTCCCTGTATGTTACACCAGAGGTGCCCCCACTTATCCGTTCGACACCGTAAGAAATCGCGACATTGTCCACTTGATCTGTGTTTCTGTAATTGCAACGCTTGAGGAAGCTATGTGAGGCAAGACGACAATGGCGTCAAGACAATTCCAGGAAGAACGAGCTGAGGCAGCATCAAAGCTTGCTGCGAAAGACGCCAGGATGCATGTTATCTTTATATTGAAAATAAAATTACATATGAATTTAACGGATAGTAATAGAAATTTGTTATTATCTTTATACTTAAAATAAGTACATATGAATTTTTTTACTCGTAAATGTACTTAAAATTGGAGACTTATTAATGGGATGAGATTAGATTTTGATCAATTATGTAATTTAAAATAGGGTGTAAATTAATTTATTTAGCATAAAAATACAAAAATATGAAATAACATATAAGGGCATAATGGTAAATTAATAATTATCTTCCCCCACATCCTCTTTTGAATCAAACACAGAAGTCATTTCTTCCCCCTTTGCAACGTGACCAAATAAGGTAACATTAAAACCTTCCATTCCTTACCCATTTCTCCTATCTATCCCTTCCCATTCCCTTTGCAACGTAATATAAAAATGAATATATTTTATTCTTATATTATTTCATTTTTCTTCCATAAACTTAGTGCTTCTTTTTTCTTTTCTTTTTTTTGTAGTTATGATTCTTTTCAATAAATAAATTACTATACATATATGGTTTATGTTCATTTTAAATGAACCTTGTGTTCTATCTGTGTGATTTTAACTTGGTAAAATAAAATAAAGTCATTTGAAGCTAAAATATTTAAAGGTCCCTCTCGTTATGCCTTGGATGTATTTAAAAACAAAAATGGGAATAAAGGTTTCAATTTTGTAGAGAATTGATCGTATTTTTAACAATTACTTGACAATGATCTGGTCAGAGAAAATTAATGATTTTGTGATTATCAATAAATCTAGTTTATATCATGAATAATCAAATAATTATTTGACTTGATAAATAAATTTGATCATCATATTATGGTTAAACCCCACGTCAATGTAAAATCATTTAATATTTTAGTCAGTTATTATGGCTATAAATTATTATGTCAATGTAATTTAATACCTTTCATGTCACAATTGAAGAATTCAAAAGTAACTTCTCGCGATCAAATTCTTCATACCTGGGACTTGGTTTATTCCATTTTTGTTTCTATGTTTTAAAATATTTTACTAAACAAATTGTATTAATAAAACAAAGTGAATATGCCTAAATCATTTCTTTTTCCAAGGTTCAAAAAATCTTACCCAGCATTGAACCGGGTGAGAGATTGGTTCATACATTAATGAGTTAGATCAGGATCAAGCCAGAATCAAACCAGCTATGTTAAAATAATATAATTTAGTAGATTATATTTTATTTTAAAAAATTAATAGATAAAATCTAAAATATTATTTTGCTTTACCCATATTTTAAATTTTTAAAGTTTAATTAAATATTAATGATAAAAATAATTGGAATAAAATTAATTAAGTTATTTTATGTCCTCATGCATAAATTTGCTTAAATAAAAAATAGAGAATTAAAGGCTAATTTTATTATTATATTTTTTAAAAAAAATTAATGAACCACATCATTCCTCTCTAGATTCATTTTCAATATTCTTGCTTTTATTTTTTAAAATAAAATAAAAATAGCCAAACTGGTTAACCCATAGGTTGGAATGATTTGACTACTCAATCAAACCTAGGATTGATTTTTGATTTGAACAAGTAGGTCCGCTCCGGTTTCTTGTACGTGGCTCTTTTCCATGAATGACCACAAACAACTCTAACCATACGTAAGTGATGACTTCCCTAGTTAAGTGATGAGGCCTTTCCTTTATTGTTTGTAGAACAAGAAACAACTCCAATAATAAACACCACTCTAAACTTTAACTACATTTTATAAGTGATGACTTCCCTAGTTAAGTGATGAGGCCTTCACTGAATGTTTAAAAAAAAAAAACTATCGTACGTGTTAACAAATATCTATGCTTCAAGAATTAAATTAGTTTCCATAATCCATTATAAACTAGGCAACAAAAATGTAATTAAATAATATATTTTAAATAAAAAAATTGTAGTTTAGCTAAGTATTGAATATTGAATAATATATAATTTAAATAAAATAATATACAGATAATATGTAGTTTATATAAAACGTTATATATTGATTATATTTTTTAAATAGGCTAAAATCTATATTTAATATTTTAAATTTACATCAAGTTTTGATTTGATCAAAACCTTTGCCGATAACCAGATTAAAGAGACCACAATGGTTTCGAGATCAAAATATCCAATACACTATTAGTTATTGATGAGAATAACCAAAAACCCATCCATGATCTGGTGAGAAGAATGATAGCTATGTGTCAAAGTCCCACATCAGAGAGGCTCAGAAAGGTGCTGAGCTATATAAGCGGGCGCGCTGCACGCCCCCACAAGCTAGCTTTTGGGGGAGAGAATAATGGTCCCGTGACAGGTGGTATCAAAGCCAGCCCTGAGCCTTCGATCTCTGGTGGATCCTCTGGACGCCGGCGAGGTCACTCCGGATTGGCTGGGGAGAATGTCAAAGTCCCACATCGGAGAGGCTCGGGAGGGTGCTGGGCTATATAAGCAGGCGCGCTGCACGCCCCCACGAGCTAGCTTTTGGGGGGAGAGTAATGGCCCCGTGACATATGGCACATCGCTTCTATCTAGCTAGAAAAAGGTAGAGCCGAGAATTTAGGTCGGCCTAATTAAATCTGTTTAATTGGAGAATCGGGCTCATGACTTTAAGCTTCCAGAAGGAAGCGGGCCTAAAAGGGCTAGCCCCAATGAGCCAAAGACTTAAAAGGATCGACCCATTTAAATTTGCCATAATTTTTTTAACATTTAAGTAGTTACCTATCTTTAATCTTAGTCTGTTTTTCTTTTTCTTTTCGGGAAAAAATTTAAGGCTAATCCTAACATTTAAGCACTTTCCTTTCTTTGCCTTGCCTCTATCCTCCGTCACTATCAATAACTCTACAACTACTCATTCAAAGTCTCAAACACAGAGACACTTTAATCCGACTAAGTCACAAATTGTAAACTTAGGTCGTTGGTTAGCCTTGAAAATGGATCAAAAATATTAATTGTGATTTTCAAGGATTGTACAGTGACAACCCCAGGGTCGTTCTCTCCGGAAGCTAATATTTCGTATCAATAATCCTTAGCTTGTGATTATGCTTACGATGTAAATGCAATCGGTTTGTAAATCAAATTATGCTATGTACCTAAACTAATTACAAAATAAAACTTGTTTTTGGTATTTTCTGGTGAAAGAGAGATGGTAAAGGCAGATTTGAATATGAAAAGTGTATGTGATATGGATTCCTCCTGAAAACAAATTGTGACATCATAGTTGGCAAAGGATTAGGGAAAAGCATCGACTTTCACACTAAGTTTCGTAATTAAAAACCCCAACAACTTGTCAGATCAGAGATCTCATGAAATGAACTCCATTTCATGAAATCCTTTAAGAACACTTAGTGTGTGTACAGAAATTGCAAAGTAACAAAATCAACTCCATACATTGTTGACTCTAAAACCAAGCACAACTAGGATGATAGAAGAGAACAATAAGATTTCATTGAATAAGCAAAATGAACTCCATTCTACTTTGTCAATCATAAAATAACTCAATGCACAATAATCCAAGTTTGGCTCAACCGAGACCAAGCATTTACACACAAATTACAAAGTCCAACTCGGGATCCAAGTAATCTATAATGTAAATTGAAAGCAAATACTCCCCTTTCGGCACTTCGAACTCTGGCTCACTTCATCTTCAAGAGGATGGAGATGCTCAACTCCTCATGGATGATGGAATCGAGCTTCGTATGGATGATTGAGACATGATAAATGGATAGATGGTGATGAAAATGGAGGAGTAGGGTTTTGTGTGTGTATGGGAGATGAAAATGTGTGTGTCTGCCTCTATTTCTCTCTTCTCTACCTCCTCTCCTCCTTTCTTCGAAAATACCCTAAAATGGCATAATACAACTGCTCTGGTCGGATCTCTAAAGCTGGTTGGGTTATTTTCCATCTAGAGTAAAAAATCTGGTACTGTGCGATATTCGCCGCGGCGAACCTTTCCCGAGTGTTCATACATGCTGATGAACTTTGGCCTCGGCGAAATGTTCCAGAGCTGCTTCCTCTTTCCTTTTGTACATAATTCTTGAATGAAATAGCAAATATTGGCAGTATCATTTGCTCATGATGGAATTTCAGCACAATAACATTATTGTTCATGGCATATGTACCCAAAATCATACTAATCCAAATCAACAACTCCTAATATCAAATTAAGCACAAAAGGGTCAAAATGATGTTTTGTTTAAAATGCTGAGTTGATTTTGTGATATAACTTAAGTGATTCAGTCATATCTAATTGTTTCTCAGAGCTTGTAAAGTCTTTCTTCGTCATATGATGACTTTATGAAACTCCAATTATCTATAACAACACCAATTATTCAAAGTCGCATCAATAATCCATCGCATTGACAATCACAGTTGTGCTTGCTTGAATTTTCCCTAAAACTCACCAATCCAAAAATCCTATTCCTCCTTGTGCTGTTGACAAGTCACAAGACCCAAATTGCCACTGAGTTCAACCTAAGCCCATTTGGCCTGCAACTGCTCTTTCTTTATCATAGACTCAGTGAACCATTACACAGCTGATGTAAACCCCTTGATTCACCCTCAAAATCTTGACTTTGAGTCTACAAACCCCTGACCCTGTTACTGTCCTGCATCATACTATAAATTTGGCATCCTCCATAAATTGCCATAAGAATCTTGTGGAAACTGGCTTGCAGTTTCTTGGATCCCCAAAATTTAACTTTCTAAGTTGTCAACCAAATATACTCATGGTATGTTGTTTCCTTTCCAATTTTCATGCATGTTTTTATGGAAGAGTTACTGTATTGAAATAAAAAAATGTGCACTGTTGGCCTCATTATTTTCAATTAGATTTCTCAGTCATCTGTTTTCATATGCGCATAAGTCATTTCCTCTTCTCATTGAGTCTGTAGCACTGCCAGTGTTTGTGTGAAGTGTTTCTAAACTGATAAATCTTTGTTCAGCATTTTCCTGCTAAGTGTTAGTTATTTTAACAAAAACTTGAGGCATTCATTCCATTTCGTATTATGTAATGAGTGAATTTATTTATTTTTTGTCATATTAAGATTTTAAAGAACTTTTATCAAAGTGTAATTTATCAAATAAAAATTATTGCATGATATGAATTGTAAGTCATTATTCATTAATCAATATCTCCTTGTCAATGGCTTATCAAAAGAGTTGGTTTCTAACATGGCATAATGGTATCATTTGATTCATGTAGCTAACCCAATTTAGTGGGATAAGGTTATTGTTGTTGTTCTTTATAAATTGTTCTTTAAACTTTGTGCAGGGTACATGAAAAAGTATGTGCTGCCAAGACTCCCGATGGAGCATCATTCATGGGACTCTTTAGTGCTGCCTTATGTCTTGGCATTATATCCAGAAGAAGAGTGCATTTTGAAGCTATCAAACATGAGAAGGAGCGAAATGCAGGATTCTTATCTCCTTTTGGATATTCAGCAGTCACAATTGCAGCAGCTGTTGATGCTGTTTGTTCAATGGAGGTGCTGATTTTAACCATTAGGCCATGTTACGAATTTCCTTGACTTGGATAGGGGGTGCGGGCATGATTGCCTTGACGCATGTTTTCTTATTTCCTTTTGGTATCAGTGGTATTGGCTTATGGCTCTGAGAAGTCGGGTAAATAGTCATGGAATGTACTCAAGGCGGATATGGAGATGGTATGGTTACTTTATTCAGGTTCACAATTATTTCAGAGTCAACGAATTTCTTTATTTTTCTTGTTCAAGTGAGTAAAGCATTTGAAGTTCTTGGTTAACCTTAAATATGGATACATAAAGTTCAATGTCGTTTTCTCTTTGTTATACCAGTATACAGTTACAGGTGAAGAAGGTCATGCTGTTCTCATTGTTCATGGTTTTGGTGCTTTCTGGAAGCATTATCGTGACAATATAGATGCTATAGCTGGAACTGGAAATCGAGTATGGGCAATAACATTGTTGGGATTTGGAAGATAAGAAAAGCCAAATATTGCCTACTCTGAGCTTTCGTGGGCTGAACTGTTGAGAGATTTTATTGATGATGTTGTGGCGGTATGTTTTTAGCATTCATGGACACCTTGTGGAGAATATGTTGTCATTTTCCACACATGCATACTACTTTCTGTCTCTGTCTCCAATCAATTGCACCAGTCTATTGTAATTTCTGTTGATGGGATGATTTCTTAATTGTTTCTGTGTTCTATTCAGGTTATTTGACTGCTATTGTCGTTCGAAGTTGGCATGCCTTGATCAAATCTGTTGTCCTGATTAACAGTGCGGGCAATATCATTTCAGGATATAAATCAGTGCCACTATCTAAAGTATGCATCTTTGATACGTGAAAAATATAGATTATAGTACTTTTTCTAGTGGTTTTGTTATAAAATCTTATAATTTTTTCTTCTTGCTTTGGTTAAATCAGTCATTTTTAAGGTGTTATTTACTTATCACAAACGTGCCTTATTGTAGGAATTACTAGAAAAAAAGCACCATTGGTACACACCTCAATTTTCTTATTATAAATATGATCTCATAGAAAGTAAATATTTTCACTAAAAAATATCTTAGGATTTTTTTTATATTGATTCATGTTGTCCCTTATCATCATCAAATGTGAGATTACACCAAGCCTTGCTGGGTTTTTAAACTATCTCCAAACCGTTCTTCAGCTTTGGCTCTACAATGTTGATTTTAACTTCAGTATATAGCATAATCATTGGATTAATTAATTTAGAAGCAATTTGTAATTGATTAATAACTTTTCAGGATAGATAAACTTCAGGGGCTTCCTGGTTGGGTTCTCGCCTTCTACTGTTCTACCTGAGGCTAAGAATCGAAGACCTAGTTAAGAAGCATTATCCAACTGTAAGCAATGCTTTTTTTTTTTTATGGATTTTCTGAATTTGGCATATAGGTTTTCTTTGTTGGTTTCTGAATTTGGCATATCGATTCTCTAAAACCATGGTTATATATCAGATAAGTGCCTTTTGGCTTGAATTCAAACACCCACTGAATCTGTTATCCTTGACATTTGTGTAAGTCATATGACCCTGGCGTGCCTGTGCTGCTGGAAAGTATCTTCAGTTTCAATCTTTCCATTCCTCTTAGCTTTGTTTGGTTGAGGGGAGGGGATGGACGAGAAAGAAAAATGGTTCCCTTCCCTTGTTTGATATGAAAAATTGAAGGGAAGCCAATCCCTTCCCTCCCCTTATTTTGAATTCTTTCCAAAAAGGCATTTTTTTTTGGAGGATACAAAATATTCTGACTAATATACCCCAAGTGTTTTGTCATATTCCACGATACCATCCGTCCAACTTCCACGAAAAATTGGGGTGTTGTGAGACGTGCTGGCGTTTGATATGAAGGGATTGTGGGCGGCCATGGAAGAGTGCCAGAGGCTGGGACTTACCAGCGCCATCGGAGTCAGCAACTTCTCCGTCAGGAAGCTCGAGGATCTGCTGTCGGTGGCGACAGTTCCTCCTGCGGTGAAGCAGGTGGAGATAAACCTTGCGTGGCAGCAGAAGAGGCTGGTGGAGTACTGCAAGGCGAAAGGGATAGTGATAACATTATTCTCGCCGCTGAGGAAATGAGGGAGCAGGGGACCCAACAAGTTCATGGAGAGCGATGTGTTGAAGGAGATCGCAGAGGCAAGGGGCAAGTCCAGGCACAACAGGCACACTTTCTCAGCAGGGAAATCGAAAGCGAAAAGATGATGGGAGTGATGTATTACTGGATTTGTCAGGACTCCAAGCATGGCAAGTGATACATAGAGTGAACTGATGGGTTGAGATGGTCGCCATTGTTGTCCAAGGTGCTAGAAACTGGAAGTAAAGAGAATAGGTGTATGGGATCCGCAAGCAACAGAGAAATATTGAAGAAAGAAAGAGAATTTGTGTGTGGCGTAAATGGATTATAAGGTTAAAATGGTAAATTGGTTAATAACTTCCCTCCCTTCCTCTCCTGAACCAAACAAAATATCATTAAAAAATTTCCCTTTCCTTTCCCTTTAATTAAACTAAACAAGCTAATCTTATACCCTACTATCCCTTCCCATCCGCTCCTATCCATCCCTTTCCTTTCCTCTCCATAAAACCAAACATGGCCTTAACTATCTTCTTGAAGATGTGAAGGAGAAGGTTTTGATTATACAGGCATTCTGACTTTGACTTATTATTTCGGCTATGACTTGAAAAATGAAGGAGTCAGGGGAGATGGCAAGAGTTTAAACCTAATGGCTTAAACACACTTTTGTTCTTGCTAATTTTTAAAATTTTTCAATTACTTTTCCTTATTCAAAAACAATGTTCTTAATCTTGACATTGTGTATGTTTGAGAGGAATTTCTTCCTAACGGTAAACGCAAATCAAGACAAAACGATATCAAAATTCGTAAAAACTATCTTGAAATCTGTAAATTTTTCTTAAATTCTGTAAATTCTTTTTGAAATATGTAAATTTTTTTTCTCGCAACGGATTTCCAAACACACCCAACATTATTGATTGAAAATTTATTGATGAACTTTATAATTTGTTGATTTGTATGTAACTTATTTACCTGACTTGGTCGAGTCACAAGTTTGGCTGTGTTAGATGTAGAGTCAGTTTGGGAGTAAAGATGACAAGGGTATAATTGGAATATTTTACAAATTTAGCAGTCAACATTGCTTGCTTTTGAACTACATTGACTGAATTAGAACTTTTTTGAAAATTAGGTGGCTGAGACCAAAAGTGTACACAGTGGAATATTATGTTATTTTTACAAAATGATCTTCTGAGATCTCTCTTATCATTTGATTTCTTTAATGTTAGGGGCTTAGGGCATGAAAGATCCACTTTCTGACTGTAATTCAAAGGTGGCTATGCTTAAAGAACATTGTGATGGAGTTATAATTAGGGAATTAAATGCTGGTAAGTGCTCATCTTAAACGTCAAATGCTTTTATTTTAAAGGAAAAGAACACCTTTAGTCTTTTACATATGATGTTTCATTGTGACCCCGTAACTTTACAAAGCATCGTTTTAGTCATCCAATGCTAATACCGTTATTTTCATTAACATAAAATGCCGACACTAAATTTATTAATATTGACAAAACGTTCACAAATGCCAACATATTGAGTCTAATTTTTTAAATAATAATAATATTTAGCACAAAAATCATGATTCGAAGCTAACTATGTTGAGGTTAGGAAACTGAAAGGACGCTTTATAACATTTTGAAGGACCAAATGGAAACTTTGTATGTGGTTAGTGGACCAAAAGTGCCCGTTTGCTTTGTTTTGACTAAAATTCCTTGAATCTTACTTATGTGGACATTACAGGAGAATCCCATAATGTGAGTGAATACTGAGATTGGAGAGTAAAATTTTAGCAAACTGCCCATTGTGCTCTATGCATGCCTAGCTCTGTCACTATCAAAACCAAGCTTTGTGTGTGTGTGTGTGTGTGTGTGTGTTGTGTGTGGTGGGTTGTCTGATATGTCCCATAGGTTGTGTTTTTGTCTTCAAATGAAAGAATGAATCATCTGGTATTCTTTATAAGGTTGAGAGATAAGATTTTATTAGAGTATATTATAAGTTATTCATTAATTTTTTATATGAATATACAATTTTACCCTTCATTTATTATAAGTTGGCTTTGTTCTCATGTATTATAGTAAATATCAAATTGGGATAAATTTGAAAAGTTGTTCAATTTTTAAGACTGAGTTAATGAGGTTTAGAGTTTTTCTTGATATGTCTGAAACATAATTGAAGTACGTATAAATGATATGCTAGTGAGTTATAGACATAAGATTTAAAATTGACATAGAGAATAACAGCTAGAACCATTTTTAAAAAAATTAAATAGTTTACAATTAGGCAAATGCCAAAACTAGAACTTGCTTTATTAAATAATGCCCACTTGTGATAAGTTTTTATATGATTCTTGGCTCATTTCCTAGGAAACCTAGCTGCTATTTCTTTTTCTTTCTTCTTTTAATGGATTTTTCTGAAAATAAATAAATAAATA
>JANTPZ010017057.1:0-15403 GCA_025593235.1 Vachellia pachyceras | reverse complement strand
GCAATGCTCATGAAAGTGCATCAGCAGCACCATTCTCACTCCCCTTCCTATACTTGATCTCATATTGCAAGCCCATGAGTTTTGTAATCCAAGTGTACTAAGCCAAGGTCGACAATCGTTGCTCCAATAGATACTTGAGGTTGCGTTGATCTGTCAAGATGGTGAAAGGCTGAATACACAGGTATTGGTGCCATCATGAAACTGCATGTACGATAGCTAGCAATTCTTTGTCATACACAGATAAAAGCTGATTTCGTGGGGATAGTATTTTGCTGACAAATGCCACAGGGTGTCCTTTTTGAGAGAGTATTGCACCAATACTAATATTCGATGCATCAGTTTCTAACACAAATGGCTGCCTAGAATTGGGTAATGCCAACACAGGTGCACAGATTAGGGCCTCCTTGAGAGCTTCAAATGTCACGGTGGCTTTTTCATTCCAGACGAAGTTCCCCTTTTTTAGCAGATCAGTAAGGGGCTTTGCGATAGAACCATATGAGCGAATGAACCGCCTGTAATATCCAGATAGTCCCAAGAAAGCTCCAGCTCCCTAATCGTCTGAGCCATCGGCCAGTCCCTGACAGCTTCTATCTTGGTGCTGTCGGCCGCTACCTTACCATTGAAGATCACATGGCCTAAGTATTCAATGCTTGTGGTGGCAAATGCATACTTGGACTATTTGAGGAAGAAATTGTTGTGCTGTAGAATATCAAAGACAACCCTGAGATGGATCACATGTGAGTCAAGGTCAGTGATGTATATGAGTATATCGTCAAAAAAAACCAATACAAATTTACGTAATAAGCCTTCAAAAAGTCTATTCATAATGGCCTAGAAAGTAAATGGAGCATTTGTAAGCCCAAAGGGCATCACCAAATACTCATAATGCCTAGCATGGGTTTGGAATGTTGTTTTGTAGATGTTCTCCCTCCTCATTCTGATTTGGTGGTAGCCTGAACGCAGGTCAAGCTTAGAAAATATCCTTACTGATGCCAATTCATCTAGCAAATCCTCTATCAGAGGAATGGGGAAGCTATCTCGAACAGTCGCATTGTTTAAAGCACGATAGTCCACGCAATGCGCCAGCTCCCATCTTTCTTTTTGACTAGCACTACTGGGGAAGCAAATGGTGATGTATTGTGTTGGATTGTTCCTTGCTGCAACATATCCTGAATCATGTTGTCAATGATATTCTTCTGACCCACTGGATATCAATAGGGACGAATTTTAATGGGTTTTGTCCCCTCCTTCAAAATGATTGGATGGTCATGATCCTTTCTAGACGGTGGTAAAGTGCGTGCTTCTCCAAAGAGTGATTCATAACGATGTAGCAGCTTCGTAATGACCTTAGGCAATGGAGAAGAGGCTGATATTTGGATCATTACGTGCTCTCCAGTTGATGGGACAGGAATAATCTGGAAGCATAATATGCCAGGGTGTTTTTGGAATAGCTTCTTCATTTTATCCTCTGTTATTAGCCTATTCTTGCTCATCGTTGCTGCCATTAAAGTGATCGGCCTTCCCTCCCAGTCAAATCTCATCACCAACTTTCAACAATCGAGCTATATCATTCCTAATTCACGTAGCCAATGCATCCCAATCACCATGTCATATCCCGCCAACGGAAGTAAATAGATGCCATTGTGAAAGTTGATGCCATACGAGGACCATTGCAGGCGTTGACATTGTTCGTATACCTATAAGGAGCTACCCCAGCAACGAAGATCTTCAAAGGGGCAATGTTCTGAGTCTTAATCTTCACTTCTCTGGCTACTGCTATATCCAAGAAGTTGTGACTTGTGAGTGCTTCCTGTGTCCACAAGGATATGTATGTTGCCCCTTACAACTTGCCCCATGCATTGTGTTGAGGGATATGACAGGCAACATGTGAGCGGCCGCCTGGGTTCTGTCTGAGCCCCTTGCTTCATCTGTTGCGTCTTCATCTTTCCCTTTGTCGAATCTTCAAGCACCTCCATTATAAAGAGCTGCATTCGCTTCTTACTACTGCAGTCGTGCCTCGGTGTGTATTTCTTGCGGTAGTAATAGCAAAGATTCTTAGTGCGACATTCTTCCAGCTCCTCAGGTGTCAGCTTCTGCCTAAACGCCAGATTGGGTCTTCCCAAAAGTCCCTTTGAGTTAGAGGCAGGTGGGGGTATCATTGGTTTCTTATGCTTCAACGCCACTCCCCTATCTTTAGCCAGGAAAAAGTTGGGTTTAGAAAAGGAACTGGAGTTCAATCCCTTCGCAAAATGCGCCGTGGATCTACTAGATGATGATGAGTGTGTTATGTGCTGAAGAGATTCAAGATTTGCCTCCTGGAGGCGTGCCAACTTTGAAGTAACTTGACCCTTGCCGCGATCTCCGATCTCAATCCTCCAATAAAGCAACTTATCCTTTTTGCCTCGGGTAAATCAATTTTACACATGAGGTTATCAAAAGAGCGCTGATACTCGGTGATTGATCCAATATGTCTGAGCTGCATCAAATCTTCCATCGGGTCCTCGTACAGAGGTCCAAAACGACTTCGAATCGCTTCCACAAACATGCCCCACGGAATATTTCCATTTCTTCCTCTCTCAAAGTATTGAAACCATCAATAGGCGTCATTGTCGAGAGCAATGCTGGCCAACATGGTCTTTCTGCAGTCAGAAGTTCCGTCCAAGGAGAAATATCGCTCACACTTGACAACCCAGGCATCAATATCGGATGAGGAAAAACTGGGGAAATCCAACTTAATATACCAAGTGGGTGTGAAGTAGTCCCCGTCGCGACGTCGCTCTTCACCTGCTGGGGCATCTGCGAATCGAAGGGACAGTTGCCGAACAAAACCTTGCAGTTCCGTCAATTGGCCCCTGACCTCTTGCACTCCTTCCAGGTGAGTCAAAAGTGCAGCAAAACGACAATCTATCTCTGTCATGACGCGTCCCTCTACGTCCTTCAACAACGTATGCGACCGAGTACCGTCAGCCATGGTCAGAAACGGTTTGCTCTGATACCAGTGATACATCCATAAAGAGAAATAGGGTAGCAGAAAAGGAAAGAGGAATAGAGGAGCAGAGAAGAAAAGAGAAATTCAGGTATTAATCATCATGCCCTTTCTCACTAGTCCAGGGGTTACATATACCCACCCCTACGTACATGCGTCGTGCGCTTCATAACAGACTGAAAAACAAAAGAAAGAAATAACAGAAAGTAATAACTCATGCTATGTGATTACTAATATGTCCCTAACGGCTATATATCATATCATCCTTGAGTGGAACAGAATCAATGGCTTCGATCTCCAGCATCACCCTTCCATTTCCAACCGCCATTAGCTGGCGACGACCCGCTGATAATTCAGGACGCGTTCGGGCACAGTTCGAGCCCGACCGAAATTCCCCTTTGCCTTTGTCTCCTCCCTCTGATGACGTTGAAGAGATGTCATCGGGTACAATTGATAGTCACTGATTGGCGTTCTAGGAGAATGGCCATGGAAGTTCAGAAGCTAAAGGAGAAGGAAGCGAAAGAGAGGAAAGAAGAGGTGAACAGGAAGATAGCATCGAAGAAAGCCATATCAGTAATACTTCGAAAGGAGGCCACTAAAGCCATTATTGAGAAGAAGAGGGGTCCCACCAACTCCAAGAAGCTACTTCCGAGGACCGTTCTAGAAGCGCTTCATGAAAGAATCACCACTTTGAGGTGGGAGTCTGCTCTTAAGGTCCGCCTCTTTGTTTTGGAGCTTAATGGAGTTCATTATTTGAAAATGATATGAAATTACATGCTTAAGATTCAATTTTGTGCCATCTGATTGTCTTCAAATGTAGTTAAAATTGGATTATCTAAAAGTATTGTTGCATGAATGGCGGGTATCATGGATTATTGATTTCTACACATGTTAACTTGCAATCTCTATGGATTCTGTTGTATGTTGATGTGGAAAATGGGTTTGAGGATTTATTTATTTTTTTGAATAAGATACTGGATTTCATTACTCAGAACAGAACATTACAAACAGATTGAGAGGGTAGTAGTTCCCCTACTTCCACCATCTGTTGCAAGAAAGGTGGAGGAAGATCGTAAATACAAAAATTCCTTATTAGGTCATGGGCCATTTTGGCCATTCTGTCAACCAACCTATGAGGATTTATTCTAGAGGGAATCGGGGGCAAGAACCTTTTACTCTATTGGTGGAGCAATAGGATGGATGAGTGAGCTTCAGAGATGTAGCGCTTCTGAATTTTATAAAATTAGAGTTCTTAATTGGCGTTTCTTTTTTGATTTGGACTAAGTGTATATCAAACAAGTTAATTAGGGCAAGTCAGTATTCTGTTGGGTTCTATGTTAATTCATAGGTAGAGGTAGGATGAAATTTCATCATTAAAGCATTTTAATGATAAGAGATTAAATTGAAAGAAAACATTTGTGGATGATGGATTGAAAATGCTCGTATCTGTCTTGAAAGTAGTTTTTTCTCTTAAAAAAAAATCTTAATTTGGGAATGATTCCAAACACAATTGCTGAAACATACTTGTAATGGTTTGTGCATCTGTATGTGTCACCTTTTGCTTTTTCTTGTATCTCTCTCATATGAGAGTGAAACACAATATCAATTAATACTCTCATGGATAGAGCCAGTAATGCGGGTTGAGCTCGCGGGCTGACAAAAGCCAGCCCGCCTAAACCTTTTTTTTATTTTTTATTTTGAAAAAAAAATATTTTTATATATTTTTTACTTTTTTTATCCTAATATTTTTTTACAAAGAAAAAAGTGATATTAAATTCTATTTTTAGAAAATTATTGAATACTTATTTATAGAATTTAAAAGAGAATAGCATAAATATGCAATCTTATAGGAAAAAATTGGGGAAAAAAGGAAAAAAGAATTTATTTTTTGTTTTTTAAAAAATAAAAAGTTGGCCCGCCAATCCGCCAAGCGGGCTGTGGGTTGGGGTTTTTCAGCCCGCAACACTTTACCGGTGCTGGATGCAGGTTTTTTAATTACTGCGTGAACAGCTCTAGTACAAACCTTACTCTGGCATTTATATCAAGTTGATAGTCATGCTTGGTAAATGCAAGCAAATTGAGAAAGCCCATGAGCTCTTTCAAACAATGGTTGATGAGGGTTGTTATGTGTCCTGAGAAGCGTACACTGCATTGTTGTCTGCCTACAGCAGGAGTGGTCTCTTGGACAGAGCATTCTCTATTCTTAAGGAGACGAAGAGTACTCCTGATTGCCAGCCAGATGTCCAGACTTGTTCAATCCTCATTATATCATGTCTGCACATTTTTGCCTTTGACAAAGTTCATTATCTTCTATCTGATATGGCCATTCAGGGAATCAAACCCAACTCAGTTACTTACAACACCCTTATCGATGCTTATGGGAAGGCAAAAAGGTAAACTGTCTGTCTACGTCTGTATCCCTACTTATAAAAAGATTGCATGCTGAGTCTGGTTGCTGAAAAATTTTTGGAAAGTGAGTTTATTGACTGCTACTATTCCTGCATACTCTAGACATTAATAGCAAGAGGGAGGGCCAAGGAAATCTTTGTAGGTTTCCCTATGAAAATGTCGATACCTCTTTTGAAGGCCAGGTAAAAGTAAACAGACAAATTTCAGCCATAATAATTATGGTGAAATCAATGAGCACTGATGCAAAGTGCATTGCTGTTGCTTCAGTTGGGCACTTTCATCGTTAAAACTTAGTTAAGAAGCCGATCTCTTTCGGTTGGTTGTTATTTTTTTAGCAACTAGCTGCAGCATGATATAATTGCATTTTTCCCACTCATTTATCTTATTTTCTTTACTTAAAAGGTTTCGCAGAGATGGAATCCATGCTTGTGGAAATGCTTGCTGACTTGGATTGTGAACCTGATGTATGGACCATGAATTCGACACTGAGAGCCTTCGGCAATATAGGGCAAATAGAAACAATGGAGAGATTGTTGGACATAAATCTATAAATCTAAATTCAGAGTGCAGCGGAAGTTTTACGTACCTCTTGCCATAACGTATATTCTTTGAGATTTTTTTGAATTCTTCTGAACGGGAATTTCTGGCACAGTGATGGATGCTTATAGGAGGTTAGGGTGTTTTGCTGAGATGAAAGGAGTGCTTGATATGATGGAACACAGAAGTATTAAACCTGATATGATTACATATAGAACCATGATCAAGGCTTATTCAGCTCAGGGCATGAATAGTCATGTAAAGGAGCTCAGAGAGTTCATTAGGACAGCACAGAGGCCTCCTCTAAAAAGAGACAAGCCTGACTTTTAATGAGATGTTTTTCTGATCTCGTTTCTCCCATTTTATGTGCAGTTTTTTTTATTTTGTATTATTTCTTTATATGTTTTGTTTACATAATAAAATAAAAATGTAATATTTATTGGAAAATATTGATGAAAAATCCCGTCCAAAAATTTTATTGGCTAGAGGAACTGAATTCGGTACCTTCTATGCATGAAGTTCTATGAAATATTGATGATTTCTATAAATAAAAATATAATATGTCTTTCTTATCAGTAAAATTCTCATACAATAACTTGCCACTGATCCGTATTTATTATATCCTTATTGTTATTACTTAATAAAATTAATGTTTTTGTTGTATTTTTCTTATTATTTCAGCAAATTCTGCCCATCAAACGGCCTTCAATTAAAATATAAGATAAATATTTTTCACAATTCATCACAATACCATTGAGTATTCACTTTCTTGATTTGTAATTATTATTCTAATTATACAGTTACACCTAATATTTCCTTTATCACATTGGTATGCCAAGAAGTTATTTCAAATAAATAAAAAAGTAGTGAAAAGTTGATTATGTGTATAAAATTAAAAGAGTCATTTGCATGAATTTCAACATTAGCTTTCATACGTTTTAGACAATTACACTTTTGTCCTTAGTTTATGTACAGTATCACGAATTCTTCTATCTTGGATTTTATTCCTCATATATGATAATTTACATGAATGAATGTTTAATAAGATTCAGTTTAAATTTTAAAAAACAGACTCAAAGAGAGAAACGGCATTGATTACTTTTGCGATGGTTTGATCCCCATTTGGTTAGCCCGTTTAGGCAACCAAAATACATTCCTGCGCTTACCGAGATAAAATTTATCTCTCATCTTTACCTTGGAATCTGTGTCCGTTCTCCCAACGGGCTATCCAAACAAGCCCAATATGAGTTATTTTGCTCATTAGAAATTTGTATCCTTTAGAAAAGAAAACTTTTTATGATAATTTATTGAATCACTTAAAAAATGTTCTTTCAGTGGAAAGTAAATTGAAATACATAAATATTTCTTTCCCATGAAATAATCTCATATTTACTTGTTGAATACTTCGCATATATTTTTCTTGTAAACTAAGATGATCCTATATATGTTGACATTTTGTCATCCTTTTTCTTTATGTTTTAGAAAAATTCAGATTTATTGTCATATAATTTGTTTCAAGTTTAACCAATAATTAAACTTCAGGGAATGCATGTCAGGGAAACCCCCAAAAAAAAAAAAGAACAAGCAGACAGGATTTACAGTGATACTTACCAAATTTAATAGATAATCTTATCCATAAAAAGAGCTGCTACCCACCACTTTTCCAAAAAAAGACAAAATGATTTATATCAAAGAAGAAAGTTAGTTCAAAGCACAAGAAGTTTAAGGACATAAACGTAAATTACATAAAATAAAAATATGGTTCACATACAACAAAAGAAACGGAAGAAAAGACTTGTATCATATATTCATATAAAAAAGGTATCAGGCAATATGTTTGTTTGAGAACCCTATTGAGAGAAATGAGTTCCATTAGAAGAAATGAGTTTATGGATTTTAAGATGTTTTTATGAATTTCTAAATGATTTTATCTCGACTTGCATGCACCGTTGCGGGAACGAAGTTCCCAAACAAGCACAATATGGCACTGCCCACCCAAGCACAAACCCAACCTGAAAAAAAGGGACCCAAAGATGAATCAGGCTGGATTGGACATTGTGTTGGCTATTCAGAATAAATAGTCTAAACCGAAATGGGTTTAAGTAAGATATCGGTATATTTTAGATTTTTTAATATTATACATATGTATTAAATTTATCATGCAAGTATGTGTATATACCTGTGGTATCTGATTGCAAAAAAAGAAAAAAGAGGCAAAATAATTTAAAATTGAAAAGATTTATTTATTAAACACACCCAAAAGTTCATATAGGAAAGATAACCTAGACATCACTGTCCAGCGTTACCAACCCCAATACTCCTTTTTTAAAAAAATAATTTCCAATATATAGGAAACTAAGATACTCCTTTTTTAAAAAAATAATTTTATATTCTCATTACCAAAAGAAGGTAGCGGCAGCCGCAATAACAATAGTAGAAGTAACAGCAACATCAATATGAGGAGCAGCAATAAGGGTAGTAGTAGTAATAGTATCAATAGTAGGAGCAACACCAACAACAGTAGTAGGAGCAGCAGCAATGGTAGTAGCAATAATGGTAGCAGCAGCACTAGGAGCAGGAGGAGGAGTGACAGTATCGTTAATCTTTATAATTTAATCAATTTTTTATTTTGTTCCATATAGTTTCAAGTCATTGATTTTAGTTTATAGTTTTATAAGTATTTGGTTTGAGCTTATTAACTAATCCTATACTTTCAAATGAATTTTTATTTTGGTTCTTATATTTTAAATTAGACAAATTTCTCATGAAATTATAGATACTAAAATCACCTATTTGAATCTGTAGAGATCAAATGTAAATTTCGATGATATTACCCTAATAATAATAATAATAATTTGTCCAAACAGTCACATAATCAACTAATATAAAAGAAGACATTGCTATAACTTGTCCTGTTCCATTCAAAACTTCACTTGATGCTCATGAAATAAAAAAAAATCAAACGAAAAACAATAATAACTCAATTTGCAATAATAATTCTGTGATGAATTAAACAGTTCCACGAAATTGGAATTAAGCCTCACTATTTATAATGAATTATTAGATTTTTTGAAAATCAATGATGAGCATGTTGATATTAAAATTCATTTGTAACTCATGAATTAAAAAACAATAAAAAATGAAATTGTTATTATTATTTAAAAAAAAGCCCAAAATGAACGTCCTATTTCTCAAAGGCCTCCTCTTCGTCGTCGTCTTCATGCCCAGCCCACTAGTACTCGCAGGGGTCGCATAGTCCCTCTCCTCACGCACGACGAAGAAGCAACTTGCAGATATAGAGAGAGAAATAAAAGGAAGAGAATCGAATTGGCGTTGTTGGATTCCACACGGACACTGAGATATGCTTTCATGGTTGACATTTCCTGTTGAATGTTAGGTATTTAGGGCTAATTCGTGTTCGTTTCCTTCAACAAAAAGGCCCCCTTCCAAAACCCTAGGAACCAGGAAGTTGAACGTGGCAAGGCCTCAAGGTGTTTCGAGTTGTGCCCTAGCTCGTAAATTTGGGATTCTCGTGTGCAATAAGGTGTTTTCCCTCTCTTAATTGTCAATTTTTGGGCATTGGTCTGTGTAGCTGAAAACCCTAGAATCATGCAACCCGGGAAATTTGTGGAAATGGGCGTCCTTAGGGTTTTAATTTGATGGGTGAATTTTGCTGAATTTTTTTCGTGGGTGCCGTCTTATGCATTGTCATGAAATGTCGTCAGGTTTATGCCTGAGCTTGTGTCTGTTATGGTGTGTGAAAATGATGTCTTATTTATGACCGGGGATTTGCTGCCCATACTGGGCAACGAAGAAGAATGCATTTCTTAAAGCGGTAAGCAACTAATGTGAATATTAAATTTACCGTTCGTGATGCCAGTTCAAAATTTTGAAGGTAATCATTGGCGCCAACCTCCATGTATGCAATAGTTGAGACAACATTCGTAAGAATATGTAATATTGACGAGTGTCTTAAGTGCTAATTACGTCGTATTTTATCTTTGCTGTTTATTCACATCTTTCAATGCTGTTATTTGGTCTTTTGGTCTGCGACCCCTATGGTTATGCATTTTCGTGCACGTGCAAATAATTCAAACCACATCGCTTCCTGTCTTCGAAGTTGAACGTTAGTTTTACATTTCTTCTTGTCTGTAGGACTTCATGTAATGATATCCGCTAGCTTGTTTTAAGAGTGTAGTTGCCTTCATTTCAAGAAATTACTAATTTGTATTATATAGGCTCTTACAGTTTCGATGAAAAGATGAGAACGCTTTGCTTTGTGAATTTTGAGTTGTCAACATCATCTTTTATTTTCTACATACGTTACAGTCTCACAGCTTGTAGGAAGACATTATCTACTTGGTGAGAGCCCTTTGCTTGGTGAATTTTGAATGGTCCTCATCATTTTTTTGTTTTCTATACTTTGTAGAGTATTTGTCAACCATTCATCAAGTGAAAGAAAATATTGTCTTGAATTGCTGAAAGAAGGCGTGTTTGATAACTAATTTATGCATGGCTTATAGAGAAACTATTACTAATTTATTTATGGCTTATAGAGAAACTAAGTTATGCAGAATTAGTTGGTCGTTAGTTTGAAGACCCAAGTACCATCATCATAAGTGAGCTAAAAGCTGCTTCAGTGTCATCAGCTTGGTTCCTGGTGATGCCTCTATTTAATTTATTGCCCCTCACCATTAGCTAAAATTTTCACTTCAACGCCTAAGGAAAAAAGGCAAGGTGCTAGGAGGCCACACCTCAATGCCTCTTGCTGGCTGAGGGTTGGGGTAGGGGCATTTCATCCTGGCTCTTGCATGGCAGTGTCCTAGCCTCTTCATGGTGGATGCAACAGCTTGCATTTGGTGCAAGCTATAAAAGGCAATCTGATAACTTAAAGCCATCACATTAAGTATCTTAAATCTCAAAATAAGATAATTCAAACATAAGGAAAACCATAAATAGGCCCTGCAAAGAGTCCTTTATTTATCTCTTGACTGCATTGGGAACATTGCAACCTTTCTTTCCTGCTAAGCAATACTCAAATTGCAAAGAGTCCTTTTGTGTGTGTGTGTGTGTGTGTGTGTGTGGGGGGGGGGGGGAGGCTGGGAGATTGATTTAAGGCTTGTGGAAAATGGTGTCCTCTGTTTAATACCTTCTGTTTAGAAGGACATTTCTGATTTATTGCTTCTTAATGCCTGCAAAACTTTTGTTGTCAATAGCATTGACATTCTGTCTGGCTTAGTTCCTTTTTTGTTTTAATATTACCTTATATTTGGTAGATAAATTAGGTGCTTCTATGTAGTTTTCCCTCTCTCTGATTTACCCTCTTGCGTTGATGAATTTGGCAGATGTTTTAATAGATGGGAGGTGAAACTCTTAGACATTAAGGGTGGGAATGAATGTATGTAATTCTGGGCCGGCTCTCCTTGTAAATGCTGAGGTTGATTCCATGGGAGGAGTTATTGACGGCGGAGCTGGCGTAGGGTTAAAAACCTCACCCTGCCGAGCAGCCATTGAGAAGGCTCAAGCAGAGCTCAGGTGATGAGAGCTTCATTTCTGCATTCCCGTTCTTTTTGTTTTTTTTTTCGGGTTTTGTTTTGTTGAGTGCCAATTTGATATTTTATGGTATACACCAACTATAACCTATTGGATGTTGATAACAGACAGGAATATGATGTTCGTGAGGAAAGAAAAAGAGAGCTAGAATTTCTTGAAAAAGTAGGTGGCCTTGTTCATTTGCACACTATATTTTCTGATAGTTCCAAGCGAATGGTGATTAACTTATGCTTTGTAAGTGTAGGGTGGGAATCCTCTGGACTTCAAGTTTGGGAATGCTGTTTCAGCTAGTGTCCAGTCTACTTCACTTACTGATCAACACCATGAGCAGTTTGTGACAAGGTTGGTTATTATTTGTCTTCTTCTTGGATCCTTTTTACTCTTTCCAGTATCTTGTGCTTGTTGTTAATGCATTTATTTTGCATTCAATTTTCTTAATTCTTGATGATATTTCATTGTGTCCTTCTCTTTGACCTATCTTATTTGGATCTCAGTGAAGCAAAAGGTAGTTTTGCTTTGACGGCCTCCCCTCATGGTGACTCTGTTGACAGTAGTGCTAGACCAGGTGCTCCTTCAGTTAGTGAACCTAATACTGCTGATAATCTCTTGGTTTTGGGTGCTGATAATGAGTTACCTAAAGGTGAAAGGAGGTCTGTACATCAAAGTAGAAGGAACAATGTCGCTCCATCAGAGCAGTCTTCCAAATTTGATGGGAGTCAAAATGCTAAGGAATCTGAAGATTCTGCCATTTTCCGTCCATATGCTCGAAGAAATAGGTCCAGAACAAATCATGGTCCTCGGGGCAGTTCAAGGGATGGGAAGGGGTTGGTATCTGAAACAGGCAACTCAGAGGACCATAATTTGCCCTCTGTTTCTAAGCCGAAGCCTCCAAATATGAATGGAGAGGTAGTTACTAAAGATAACAGTTCTATCAATCCTTTAATTAGCAAATCAGATGGTGTCCGAGCTCATCAAACAACTAGTGGCAATAGTTTTCCTGAAGTTAAATTAGATATATCTGCCAAAAGAAACTGTAAGGAAGATCAGCGTACTCTACCTTCTCGAGATGATAATGTACAAAACACAGTCAGTTCGGCTTCTAGGGAGGCTGATGCAGTTGAAGAAAGGGAACCAGTAACTTCTGGTGATCCGGAGCCTATGCCTAAAGCTGCAAAACCAGAAAATGAATCCTGTTCTGGCCAGCTGAATGGAATTGCAAACATAAAGGCTGATAAAAAGGGCATAGTGAATGAAGAACAAAATGGTGATGCTGCAGTAGTTGTGATGATTTTAAATTCAGGGTCCTCTTGCACCCAGACTAGTGTAGGTAGAGATGTTAATAATGACAGTGATGCGTGTAATAATGCAAAAAATGCTAATGGCAATATAAGCGTTGTGGGAAAGATGCCAGAAATTGATAATAAACTAAATTTAACTGGTTGTGAAGTAAAAGAAAGGATTAAGACCAATGCCAATGAAGGTGAGGCTACTGTTAACAATGGGAATGATCCTGGTTGTCTAAACCATTCTGGCGGTGGCAATATAGTCAAAGCCGAGGAAGATGTTTGTGTTAACGGTTCTTCTATGCAAAACAAGGTGAGTGATTTTTCCATTGACAAGGGACAAAATGACATTACTGTATCAAAAACCGATAAAGAGTTAAGTGATGTCTTGGTGGATCATTCCAACTCTGTCAAGGGAAATAGCTCTGGAAGATATCACGCGGAGCCAATGGATGCATCAAATTGTGAACTTACTCAGGCTGTTCTGCCTGAAAAGGTTCTTACTGTTGCCTCTGACCTTCAGCCATGTTCCAATCACCATTTATTGGTGGACAAGACACGTGAAGATTCTATTTTGGAGGAGGCACGGATTATAGAGGTCCTCATATTTTATATTCCAGTTTTAGTGACTTATGCCCATTTTTATCATCTTCTGAAGCTTTTTTTCCTTTCTCATCTGATCAATGAACTATATAAATAAGTGTCTGACATGTATTAAACAGGCCAAGAGGAAGAGGATCTCAGAATTGTCATCAACTCGCACTTTACCCTCACAGAACCACCGAAAATCTCACTGGGGTTTTGTCCTTGAGGAAATGGCATGGTTGGCAAATGATTTTGCACAGGTTTTAATTTCTTCACCTAATAGTGATACTCTGCTTCCCGCTTCTCTTGTGTTAGTCTCAACCCCTTATGGCCTAGAAAAAATGCACAAGGATAATCTTACTAAATTCTTTTTTTAAAGAAAGGTTCTCTTTGGCATTGCTTGCAGGAGAGAGTTTGGAAGATAACTGCTGCAGCACAATTGTGTCATCGAGCTGCTTTTACCTCTCGGTTAAGATTTGAAGAAAAAAATAAACACTGGCGAAATAAAGTTTTGGCTCACAACATAGCTAAGGCTGTCATGCAGTTCTGGCATTCAGTTGAGCTTCTTCTAGAAAACAGTGATGGTGGTATTAACTACTCTGCTGCTATCTCAGAATCTGAGAAAGTTGGTGTGGTAGAAGCTTCTGGGAACAGGAGAAGAAATTCAGATGTGGTACTTGTCATTTTTTGGTGTTTTACTTTATGCATATAAGCCAACCTGGTCTTGAACCTTCATTGTTGGTCTCTACTTTGGTCATTTTTGTGATAGGACACCGCTCGCATTATTTTCCTCGTATTGTTTAATTTAAAGAGATAATACAAATGGTATTGCTTCTATGGTTCCATATATGAACTCTATAATGAAGTAAAAATAAGTGAGATTATTATTATAATGTTTTATATGTAAAGCCAAAGATTTTAGAAGTTAAATTTTTGCTATCATTTACATCTGAATTTGAATATTTGAATCTATGGGCCTTGCATGGAAATGTAATTTCAGGTCTATCCACTAATTTGAGATGATGTACAGCTTTCAATTCTCATATATTTTCCTTGCTGTTTTTGCTGTTATGGTGAGCTGTCCCTTTCCCCTCTTTCTCCATGCTAGTTAGATATATCCCTGGTTAAAAAATTATTGTATGCTGTGAATGTTTGATATTGCCATAGCTATCATCTGGAAGAATTGAGGCATGTTAGTTATCTTTCTTGAGTATTTGTTGTTATCAAGAGCTACTTGTTACTGATTCCATGGTGTTGGTCGTTTTGATCAGGAGACAAATGAATATTTGGAGGAATGTCCCAGAAAAAACGTGGCTAAGAAAGTGCAAGCTTATGCTTTGAGATTTTTGAAGCATAGTAAGCCTCATGAAATTTCTTCTCAAGCTGAAGCACCAACAACACCTGATAGGACATCTGATTCAGGCACTTTTGGCATGCCATGGGAGGAACATCTTACAGAAGTATGGGCCAAGTTTCCTTATATAAACTTGGTTTTCTTGTTAATGTTGACATTAGTGATTTGTCTTCCTTTAGTTCTCTTTTTCATTTTGTGCATTGATATTGCCGTTCTATTATTCCTGTTTGAGTTCCATTGGATGGGGATGCTTAATCTATTTGGTTATTCAATGAATGGTTTGGGTGGATAATTTTTTGTGGTTTATTTATTGTAAGGATGTAGACAAAATTCACCTTCTCATCTCATCATTTAATTGGCAGGAAAGTCTCTTCTATACAGTTCCTTCTACAGCAATGGAAGCATACCGGAAATCTGTTGAATCTCATTTCCTACACGTTGAGGTAATTTTATGACCAAAGATCTTGTACCTACCACCTTCTGTAGATATTTCAGGAATATCATTTTAGTCGAATTTGCGAAAGATGTCTCAAGATATGTTATGAGGCCATCTGATTCTTTTATCCCCGGTTTATGTCATTCGGTCAAATAATCATTTGACTTCTTTGTGCCATGAGTTCTAATAAATACAACTTTTTCAGAAAACTGGAAGTAGCATGCAAGAGGAAGTTGAGACATCTCTTTATGATACTGCAC
>JANTPZ010017056.1:0-10801 GCA_025593235.1 Vachellia pachyceras | reverse complement strand
CAAAAGGGAACACCTTTTAAAAGTCTGAAATTGAAGAGTAAGAGTAGGAGGCTTAGCTTTTTAGCCCACAAAGTGAATAGCTTTTTGTTGAGAGCCGTTATTGCATTTGCGGGTAAGGTTGATTTGAAGGAAGTTTCCTCCACGTTCACCTTAATGAGAGCAAAACCAAAAAAGCTAAATAACGGCCACGTTTTAAACAAGGCAAAGACCTCGTCCTGAAGAAGAGGCCATAATCAGACACAAACCTTAACTTTCTCTATTTCATTTCATTGTCCTTAAAAAATTGAAATGGCACTTAACATGCATAATCTAAAAATAATATAAACCATGTGCATGCGCCACGAGAAGAAGATAGACGCTCGTTTCCTCTATAAATCATGGGGCTCAATTATGTTTTTATTACCTTTCAAATGCTCGGTCTCTTATCCTAACAAACGTGATGCACACTGCAATTATATAATCGTATCTTCCCTGCTGAGAATTGCTGCATGTAATTTCGATTTAGGATTTGAGGTGTTGTAAATCTAAGATGCGTTCATACCAGAGCGTAAGAGCATGTTCCGCTTGCAAACAACACTTCGCATCAATCAACCTTTTCCCACCCAACACCAATCTCAAAAATAGCCCAATCCGCAGTATCAACCCAACATAAAGAATTATTTTTTCCCGTGGAACAGAAATCATGTAATATACACTTTATTGTTTTTTTTACCAACACTTATATATATATTTTTTACATCGTTCACTTCTTTTTCTTTTTTTTAATTCTTGTTTGCATCCATCTTGGACCAAAGGGAACAAGGAGCACTCGCATATAAGCTCGTATAACTTTTACTGCATGGAACTGTCGAACAGAGCCAAAAACTGCAAAAACCAGTGCCATTTGTTTTCATGTACTTGAAGACCAAATGGAGGATAAAGGGGCTTTTACATGGATGGTAATTGCATAAGCATCACAAGTGACCAAATCCGGTGCTGCCATTTTGGTAGTGGTTAATATAAACAAACACGGAGTATTCCTTGCTGTGTATGAAGGCGTCGTAAGATTCTTTCCTTGAACTTTACCCATTCTCCTTATCAGCAAAAGCCACATGCTTGTCCTTGATTCACAGTTTAAAAGCAACAAAGATAAGCATATTGGGGTGTAGTATTGTGAAACTCAGTCCCTTGGATGTTCATTAAAGATTGCGATCATATCTGCAACTCATTACAGGTCTGTAGGCCCATCACTGTTGTAAAATAAAAAACTTGGTTCATTCACAATAAAACAAAAAACTTAGAGATCTTAATAAAAGAATGTCCAAGTTTTGAAGGGATCTAGTTGCTCCTGAAATCTCCCAGAGCAACAGAAGAACATAGCTGCAGAAGAGATGATAAAGAAAAGCAACACAATGTATATTGCTTCAAGGGAACGAATAGATGGGAATTGAAAACGAATCCTCAATGACCAGAGTATGAAGGTTCTCTCATTGAAATTCTCCAATGGAAACCTAACTCAACAGGAACGTGACCCTGAACCCTAACCCTAACTTTTGTCTTTGACTCTTGAGTTTTGCTTCTGACTTCTGTAAGCACCTCGGCGAAAGGAGCTTTTTCTTGTAGATAGGCATGTAAATAGGTCAGGTTTTGATTAAATAGGCCTCAACCTGTAATGAAAACATTAAGCCTGAATCTGAGTCTCAGCTTGAATGTAGGCTTTTTTTTAGGCTCAGACCTGAGCCTTCGAAAGGCCTACATATAATGCAGACCTCTAAAAAGGCCTCAAAATATATATGCATTAAGCCTACTATTATATACCTTTAAAAAGGCCTTAAAGTATGCTTTAAGTCTATTATATTTATTGGATGTAATTATTTAATATAAAAAATTAAGATTAAAAAATACAAAAAGTGTTATTTGCATCATATAAAAATAATTATATTTATTTTATATATAAACAGGTTAACATGAAGGTTTACAGGCCAGGCTTTAAAAAAATAGATTTGGCTTATTTGTACAATTAGACCTTTAAATAGGCCTTAGCTTGGCCTTTTTAATAAATAGTTTAAGTCAGGCCGTAGGCCACCTGATAAGGGTCTGACCTATTCCCAATCTTACTTATAGAGCGACAGGTTTGATTCATCGGACGGCCGTAACGAGATCCATGTGATCTAGCTGTTGATATGCTTTCAACGCACTCCCCAGGGCCCAATCATATTTAGTCACTTAAGCCCAGTTCATGACTCATCCTATCCTACATTTGAGACTATACTTTATTAGTCAATTGGACCACAAGCTTCTCATGGGCCTATACCCTTGCTACAACAAACTGCTAGCCCAATGGCCCAACACAATCCCCAATTTCTCAATTGTCATACTCTCATCTTCTAAAGATCAAGAGAATAGCAAACAAAGTTTGATCCGGCAAGTAAGAAGTTTATTTATAACTCATGAGGTAATGAATTGAGAATCTTATTAGTGGAGGTATGCTCTGTACTTGATAAACCTCTGAGATGAAATATTCAACTCACTAAACTTCTATCATACCAAGAAAAAAGAAAAAGAAAAAGAGAGAGTGAGAAGAAAATTCAAGACGTCATGCTTAAATGATTAAAGTCATTTCCAACAGCATTAGCATTGATTGATTATCCTTCAAGGGTTAGAGGAAGATGGAGGAGGGGTAAAAGGGTCAAGCACAATTCCATGGAATTGAAACTGTGTTTTCATTGGGGATTGAGAACTCAGTTCCATCAATTTTGATGGGACTGGTAGTTCCATGGAAGTGAATTCCAGGACACCAAATCACTTTGTTTTGGGTTTCACTTCCATATCCAATTTAAAAAGACATACTTAAACGGTTAAAGTATAAATTCACTACAATCAACACCAGTGGATTATCCTTCAGTATTTAAAAGACCAAATAGAAATAATTGCAAATGAGGGCTTGGAGATGGACTCATGGTTGATCATCCATTTTTTATAATACAACTTATGATTCTCCTTGCCATGGAAACACAAGTAGAAAAATCTCAACGAAGCCTTACATGGACAAAAAAGGTCCATCATAAGATTATTCTCGTGGGTGAGGGACATTAGACTTAAATAATAGATCATATAATTAGGTATGATTAACTTTTAAGGCAGCAAGCTAACTTTTTCTTAGGGAACAATATTTGGTATACATTACATCCCATTAAGTTCATGAACACAAAGATGCCACATTTTTAAAATTTTATGGTAATGCATTATCATCATCATTAGTATTATTACTACTACTACCACCTAACACTGACATTCCCATTTCTCCCTATTTTGGATGGAGGAATCTCACCAGCTGTAGTGAGATCGTCAATTAAACGGGTATATTTTTATCACCGTCACGTTGCCAATTAGAAGGAGATAATAACGCGTTAATTAATAATTAATAATAATTGGAATCAAAGTAATCAGTGAAAGCTGAATAATTTGAGGATAAGATTCCAATGGGGAAGGTTTAATTAATGAGGATCGTGTTCCCATTCGCTCCAATCACACATAATTATTGGGCAGTCCTCCATTATACTATCTTTTAATTATATAACTGATGCGTGATTGACCAAGATCACACTCTCTGAATAACTTGCAGTTGAAGTAAATCCATGATTATCCATACGATAATTAACAACTCACTGTTTAAATTTATACGTCTCCGCGTTACAATAGTGTTATGATTACTTTTTTCTCGGGAAATATATAGTTTCATGTATTAACTATTCCACGCATGCGACTTCATCGTGTCGCCGCAAGTTTCCTTTTTCTGAGTCTTTAAACCATATTATTGTCAAACCCCCGACTAAGTCCTATTTGGTAGGAACTAGGAAGGCAAAAAAAGCTTTGTTTTTTGTTATTTTAATTTGACGTCCAAAATTTGAGATGCTAAGAGTTTAAGTAACATACAGATCATACCAATTCTGATTTAATTTTAAATAGTAGCATTAGCCATTAGCTAGTCGTTTAATAATTGCCTTCTATAAGCAGAGGCGGAGCCACGTTATAGTGAGTGTGAGCAAATGCCCCCGCTCAATTTTTTATTTATATATAAATAACTATTAAATTTTTATTCTGCACCCACTAACCTTTAATATTTTTCACCCACTCAAATTATTTATACTAGTAAATTTGTTGTCATTTACTTGAAAATAAAAAACTTACCCCACTGCTCTGAGATCCTGTCTCCACCACTGTCTATAAGTATGATAATTATATATGAGGAAGCATATTGTCATCCATGTGCCCTATGCACCATTCGCTCCTGCGTAAAAATACATTAATCTACCACGAGGATCTTTTTTTTAAAAAAAAACAAAGAAATCCCAAAAGTCTCCCAAAGCATAAAAGTGAAACCAAGAAGGAAGAGAAAGTCAAAAGAGGGGGAAAAACCGAAGGAAGAGATGAAGCTTGAAGGTGGAACATTGTGTCACATGCGTGTACGTATACGTGGGAGCTATATATGTGTCACGCAGGCCCAACCAAGAATGGTCCATGTCTATCCACAACTTCAAAATTCGAAATGTGGAATTGTATATATGCTACTGTAGAGAAGTAAGGTCTCAAATTCGAGTTATTGTGTATGCAGTAGTCATCGTTGGGAGATTTACACACCATTTTCAGATGCGCGACGTGGGTCGGGTTCGGATTAATCAGGGCGAAGCTTTGAAAACCGGACGAGAAACAAAAAAAAAATGTATTGAAGACATATTGTTCCGGAGAAAAAATAATTTGAAGCTAATGTTAAGAATGCATAGGCTAGTGAGCATTGAAGCTTAAGAGATTGTTCGAATGGTTATCACCTTTTCATGTTTAAGAGGACAAAAGAAAGGGAAGAAGGGTACTGTGGGTTGAGCATTTATAAGAATTCCGGGTAAACATGTGTATGGAGTTTTAGCTTGATTTGCCTAAAATTAATTTTCTAAGTGTTTTTCTGGAGCCATGATTTTGAAGCATAAAAGTCTTTTTTCAAAATTACCCAAACATGCATTTAGACTTAATAAAATAATATAAGATTTTTGTCTTTTTTAAAAAAAATTAAAGAAACTAAATAAACCATTCAAATAGTTTATATTTATAATTTTCTTTAAACTAATCTGTTTAACTTATATGTAATATAATGCAAATAAATACTTTAAAATAATTTGTTTACTTTCTTAATTAAAAAATGGGTAGGCTTTCCCAAGTTTACCATTCAATTCTACACCTAATTTTAGTACATTCCTTTTTTATTTGCCAACAACTTTTAGTAGTATACCTTCCATCCACATGCTTCTCCGATCCAAGCTATTCAAGCTCTCATCCATATCAGCATTGTTAGCAGAAAAAAAAAAGGATAAGATCGGACTTCTCCACTTTGTTCATTATAGATGACACGTCGCTTCTTCTTATTCATCTTAATTAATTCTGACTCCTTCCCACATTCCCAATATTCAAATCTTTTACTTTTCAATATCTCGCAACCAATTGAATGTTTACATCTATCTTGCCTTCAACTTATGAATGAAAACCTAACTTTATTTTGTCATTTTTTTAAATCTGCAAAGTCGTCATGTCGAAAATCGTCCAAGGAGGAAAAAAATAGTTCACACACACACACACACATTCCCACATTATTCTAAAGGCGAGTCATTGAGAATCTTATCCGGTACATATCCAAATTGGTGCAAGCCTTTCATCATCTAGTTCTTAATTCACATAGTTAAAAATGACTTCAATCTAGATTTCAAAATACACATTGTTTACTCCAGTTTTTAAAGCCTAAAGTGCATCCCAAGGTTTAGTTAGTTATAAGGGGAAAAACACTTCACAAAAAATTAGGGGGCCAAAACGAAACTGCAAGTTTAATTTCCCATTTCCTAATGGCAAAATCTTCAGTCTGGCTTTAGAAAAAGGTGAATAATCTCCTATCACTAATGTCTAACCTGCTAAGTAAATGTCTAGTTACTTAGTAGCCAGTATATATAAAGCTTGGTGTTTAATTATCCTTAATCGTTTTATGATGATGACTATTGTTGTTATCACTCAAATTGTTATTAGTTAGTATTAAACCACGGCGGGTCCCATGTTCTCCTACCTCCCAACATTAGTTTCTCAGTGCTATTCCGGCTTTAGAATCTAATCGTATATTCAATTTAGGACTTACAAACTTCTCAGGCTTCAACGTTACTTTGATTATTTCAATATTTAAACAGTGTTTTGTAATGCATAAAATAAGCTTCATTCATTGTTATTCTCCTTGTACAGTATATAGATTCAGTGAACTACCTAAACAAAGTGCTTGTGTGTTAACTCACACGCGACATCCTCATGTGATTAATAAAGTTGACATCAACCTCGTTCTAATTAATTGATTAAAGCGAGAATTAAAGTTTACTAATTAATTAGAATTAGAATATATAGCATTGTTGTGAGATGAGATTAATATATATGTATTACAAGAAGACAAGGGGGAATGAATTGAAGAAATTGATTAAATAATAGGCTGAGGTATATTATCGTCACTGATGAAGCGGGTGATTAGGAAACAACCAAACTTAATAAAAAGAAGCGACCTAACGGAGATACCAAAAGACGCACAAAAGAATAATAATATATTAATTACTTCGTTTTAATCTTTTTTTTTTGCCAACATAATTCGTTTTGATCATATTTTATCAGATTCTAGCTATTTCTTAATATAAGATATTTTATAAAATCTAATGAAACAGTGATGAAAATGCTCATGTCTCTTTTACTCTTAGCTTAGTTAAAGATTTTTCGATCTTCTTTTCTCAAATGAACTATACCAATTAGAAGGATAATCTTAAAAAATTTTAAAACTAGTTGATAGGATATTATAAAAAGAACGGGTGAGAAAATAAAAGGGAAGAAAAATATGTTAATTAAAGGGATGAAGAGGAGTGAACAAGTTTGGGAGCAACGTAGCTCTATGGAAGCACTAAAAGTCAGACTCAGATTTAGGTGCAAATTAAGGGCTTGTTTGAAAACCAGGTTTAAAACCTAGGTTTCACAGAATCCGAGGTAAAAATTAGGTTTCACAGAATCCGAAAACTGATTTATGTTTGGAAAGTTATAACTTTTACGGATTCCGAGGCAAAAAAGTGGATATGAAAGATGAAAGTAAGAAAGAGAAAGAGATAAAAAGTAGAAAAGAGAAAACCTAGGTTTCAAACCTAAGAACCTAGGTTTTGAATAATTACTCCCAAACGAGCCCTAAAAGAACGACATTAGACTAAGACTTAAATCACATATACCCTTCTATTATTATAGGCAATCCACTTCGAGGCAGACTTTAGAGTCCAAATGACATCAAACACTTTCTTTAAATCTTTCTTTCTTTGAATCTTTTTTAAACATAAGGTTATGAATTTGAACTTTCTGTAAATATATATGATGTACATGTGAGTTATGACAGAAAAATATTAAAAGTGTAAGTTAGTTGGATCTTAAGGATTCATCAGGACTGAGACATATTTTTAAGTTCAGATAAAGTTTATAAAAATACTTACAAACCAACAAAATCCCCACCTTAGCAACATCATTTAAACTTACCATCTTATAGATGATAAGACAATTCCTTACCAACTAAAACTAGACAACTCTTTACATTGACTACTTGCAACATTGTTCACATATCAAGGGATGTGACACTATCCCTTTTAATTTATTGGCACGAAAATAATTTTGGAGGCAAAGGAGTAAGAAATATCAAGAGAAATCATTTCATATAAATTTTCAGACAAAAAATAATGATGAATATTAAAAATAAAAGAATGAAATATAGAATTTATGCTTAAGTAATGCTCATAATATACAGTATACAAGTCAACACATTACGTTGGTTTGGGCAAAATGAACCAATTGATTATTATTAAACACATACAAGTAGATAGATATATAACCTAGCAAGTGGGGTGTTGCCCTAAAACAAAGTACATATATTTTTGATCAAAAAAAAACAAAGTACATATATAGTGGTATGGTCATTGTATTAACTTATTTTTTAAGTAATTTTAGGTAAAAATGTATTTTTAATTGATTCTACTTATTTGCCAAACAAACCCCAGTGTGTCCTTGTCGATCAACCACACACACACACATATGGCCTTTAAGACGGCCAAAAGCTGCGCTGATTAATACCCACGAATTCCATTAGTCATACCCACCTATAATACCCACGTTGATTGGAGGGTGCAGACGTGCCTTTTGATTTTCAGAAAATTTGATATATATATTAGTACTATGTAATTTATTTTGCACCAACTTATTTGTTAATTTTAAACCCACTAAATTTTTACTCAAATTCCTATCAAAAGATATTAAAAATAAACCTCACTTATCTTTTTAAAAAATAATTTACATCCCTAAATCAGGATCCTGGGTCTGCCAGCGGTCATAGGTATAACCCAGGAGCCCTACCACATGTTTCAAAGCCTACTCTAACACATAACCGCTGCCTTGGTTTCCGTTTTGACTGAGCAAAATTTAAACATTATTTTCGGATACAGCTGAAAGTAATTATCGTAAAAGTGTTTTATGTATTCACATAATACTCAGATTTAAAATCTCATGTTCAAGTTATCAAAGTCTATTTTAATAGAATTTACACTCTTGTTGTTATTTGCATTAAAAGCTTATCAAGACAGAAATAAGCCACTTTCACCATCCTAAATATAAAAACTGTTTATACATAATCGGGTAGTTATTTACTCCATTATATCCTACATGCAAAATCTCTTCAAAATTTGCATTACAAAGAAGTAATTGTTTTTATTGAAAGGACAAGAGGAAGTAAATAACTATTCAAAACTTTCATACCAACATGCCTAATAACAAGATATATTTTTAGACTCAAAAGTTCAGACCTTTTGAGAACAACTAAATAATTAACGTCTCCATAAACTTCTTTCCTGAATCTTTTCCGAAGTTCCCCCCACCCCCAAACACGCAAGTATTTTTTTTAGGGTGACACTAGTATTAATTTATAACCAATTCATCGAGCACGCGAGTTAATTATATATAGGATTACTTAATAAACCAAAAACTATATTGCTTAGCTATGTGTATATGTTAGTCTAAAGTAAACTACTCTATTAAAAAATGTTTGGCATTAGAAAAGTATACTTTTTTGGACAGAGAATAGGGAAATACACTGCCTTATTCGATCTTCTCTTGTAATATAAAACACTACGCTTTCCCATTTTCTTTCTAAACAAAATTTTTTTCTATACCAAACATTGCCTTACACGAACTCATACTACTTCTTGGATACTCCAACCAAAATTAATTTTTATGTGTGTGTGTGACCAGATATCATTGAAAACAATTAAGCAAATATACATCTCGGCCCCACCAAACATTAAAATAGTAAAAAGCACGCTCAAAAGCAATTTGTTTTCTTTTTGTTTGCCAACGAAAGCAAGTTTGGTTTATATATGAATAATGATATTTTAGGTTTTAGCTAGCGGTTTCTTTTTTTCTCCTCTACGATATTTTTGACGCAAAAGATAAACAATTATTTAACTTTGTCGCACATAGATATATACTTGCGTGGCCTTATTAACCTTAGGCTGTCAATTTTAGAAGGGAATCATATCTACTCTTAACCCAATAACATTTTTCAAGCAAAGGATCGATTTTGAAAGTGACATACCTAGCTATAACGTTCAACTTTTTACTAAGCCAACGACATCGATCAGACACACAAACATACACATACAATGAATATTATAGTTGAGATGAAGCTACAGCTAAGAGTATATGTGCCCGTTTGGGAACGCAATAGAGAAGTACTTCTACGCAAGTCGAGGTAAATATGTGGAGAAAATTATCTCGTTTTACGAAAACACACTGTTGAATGTGCATTTGGCTTTTGGAAACGTTGTTTTAAACAAGCCATATATCTCACCAATCTCACATATATGTGTGCGCACGCGCGCTTGAAGTTTCCAAAGCTTGTATACATGTAAGCGCAAATCAACAAGGATAAGGGGGTGAGAATTTTTATGTATAATTGAACCATATGCAAGTTGAGGTATCCATGAAAATGACTAGCGTTTGGAGGTAACCTATTTTTCTTGGTTTCGTGGCTAAATAGGTAATCAACTTTGTTTTTGTCTCTCAACAATTCACTGTCTCTCTTTTCTCCTAAACCAAGAAGCTGCTTTCCAATTGGCTAAGCCTCGTTGTCCTTTGAGAATTATATGTATTATGCGAACGCGGCAAACATTTCAAGTTGATGAATCAGATATTAATTCCCATATAATAAGATCATTGGACTGTGTATATATATCCTTCATGTGTGTCAATGATATTATGTCATATCCATACTTAAATAAAAAAGATGATCTGTGACTTGAAAAAAAAATAGTTGATTAGACAAGGCATCATATTCATACTGACTAAGAGGTGATTAAGTTTTAAATGTAGGATCACGTATTAGTTTTGTAAATAATCAAATTACTATGTGGGTATTTGGATTCATCGTCATATCAAGATTGATTGGATCAATGTTATTATGTTCTTTTAATTAAAGGGGCAAGTATTGAGGGTCTGAACTTACAACGGTCCAAACCGGTGGCGTCTCACATTTGTGTTTTTAATATAGTCATATTATTTACTCATTGTAGAAAGTGATTTCTCACAACCAAAGTTATTCATATATCATCCCTTCAATCTCTGCAATATAGCAAAGCCAAAAATTCACTGTCTTATTATCATGGTGTGTGTCTATACAAACATACATATATATCAGAATTTAAACTACATCCTCATCTATGCAAATTAACCGATG
>JANTPZ010017055.1:0-14494 GCA_025593235.1 Vachellia pachyceras | reverse complement strand
TTTTTTTGATATTATCATGCTTGCATCAGACACTCTTACTATATTACTTTTTATAGTTATTGTTAACTTCTTTATAATATTGACCCTGAGCAGAGTTTGTGGATATGGATGTCACTGTCCAATCACATTAAACTCAGATTTAGAGGCAGCAGGGTCCTCGGGTTGCTCGACCAATTATAGTAAAGAAGTCGTTCAACATCCAATTAAGTGAAAGTAGAGAAAATAAATGTGAAAACCATGTGGAATCTTGAAGCTGCAGCCTCAAATCCACATTTCCATTTATAAATCTTTAAAAAATACTACACCTGTATATACAGTTGTCCATATAATCCAAGTCATCACGTAGAACTGCACGCGTGTTGAGATACTATTAATGCGCTCTCTTATTTTATTCAAGAAGCAAGGGTTGAAACTTTAGGAGTGAAATGAAGCAATTAACTAACACATTATTTAGGAGTGTGCCCGATTTTTAGTCTGTTTTATTCATTCATGATGAGAGTTATTAATTAATAGAAAATATTTACTTAGAAACAAGGGATAAAAATATTTTGATGAGATGTCTTTTCATTTTGTTACAATTTATTTAGGAGTAATAATTGCATTTATAAGTTGCGATCTAAGGCAAAATCTCACACACACATATTAAACATATTATTAGAACAGAAGTTAAAAACATATGGCAATAATGGTGGAAAATGCTATGAATAATCAATATCCATTTGCCAAGCGAACTTTAGCAAATTCTTCCCTCTGTGCCCCTAATTATATCTGAAAACGAATCTCGTAATATATATAAAACAGAAAAGTCTGATCTGAATCAATAGCTTTATTTTTTGTTCCCTTAACCTTAGTATGGTTGGGGTGAGGATCACGAAACTCGCGAAAAGAAAGAACAAAATTAGATTCACATGCATTATCTTCATCAGCACGACTCATGTGGGTACATAGCCAAATACATCCAAATGTGACAAATAAATCTACATTCTGTTTCAAATGTTAAACATTAAGAATCCCGGTTTGCATTTTTCTCAATGACCATGGAAATAACAGTACCCAAGGCTGAAAACTAAAGCTAGAACTAACCGAGATGGCTTCTGACTAGTTGCATCAGAATAAACTTTTTGTTCCTGTTTTGATCAGTGACTTCACTCTTCCCTTCTACAGAGACAAATAATTAGTAAAATACCTATTAACCAGGCTAATATTGATTACGAAAAATAAAGCAAAAAAATCTCAGAAGATAACTAGTTGTTATTGGCACGCAGGACATACAACATCACCCTATTGTCAGACAAGAGATAGAAAGAGACATTACCCCAAGGGATTAAATTTAATAATTACACTTTCACTTAATTAATATATAACGGAGAGGTCTGTGAGGAACGGAGGGGATGGCACCATCTCAGGGTGGGTGCCAAGAACTCCAAATCTGAATCGTGTTGATAATTATTAAGATTGAGAATTTAAGACAGTTGCCAAATTAAAGAGAAAGCAAAGATCTGGGATAATAAACTAAGAAGCACTCATCGCGGCAGAAGATCCATCCTATAACATGCCTTATAATTAAATAACAACGAAAAGTCCCACCTATGTTTAGGACATGACACATAGGCAGTCTTTTATTGTTCACATGGAGATTTAGTTATAAATTATTGGGCATTCAGATTTGATGCAGGCCACTTCTACCCAAAAAAAATATATCAGAGTGGCATCTAAAATTTGAGATTATTTTTAGGGGAAAGAATGGAGATGGAATCTATAGTATAATGGGTTATATTTTCAAAGGATTAGGTGTGTGAAAGGGAAACCCACTACTTTTGTGAATCTGATACATATGGTTGAGGGGGAGTTGGAACCCACTCAAATTGCTTGATTTGAAGAAGACATTAGGGATTCATTCATAATGGGACACCCAGCTTGCATCCAAGCCTTCCAAAAACAACCCATACATGTTTTTGTTTCCATACGTGTAAAGCTAATAATTTTGACACTCGATTCACTTCCCATCATCGGTGGCTTCAGCTGTTCAAACAAAATGACTCCCAGAAGCTCCAATTATTGGTTAAAGAAACACTCACTTGCCGCCAAAAGACATCCCCTTGAGTTTCCCTCTCATTATTGCTAAAGTTGAGCAGCTTTATTGATGAGTAATATTGTAATGGAGTCGGAAAGCTGAGGCTGGCCTGGCTGGCTACATATATATTCGTTGCCAATATCAAATCCATGAATCTTTAGATACAGATATGCCCTTATATACACATAGACGCTCCCGAGAAACCGCACCTGAGATTTTAAAAAAATGACGCTTCACTTGAGAGAATGTGCACTCATATTAAGCACCGAACCCTGTAATATGGGATATATTTAACCCACACTCCTGTCCGCAACAACTGGCGGGTGTTTTTGGTGTTAAATTACAAATATATAGAAAGAGTAGTGGCTTCTTCTTTAGCCAACTCAGCCTTTTCAGCTAGCAACCATGAATATGCAAATGGCTGTGTATTTAATGTAGAAATGACATAAGGAGATACTCAATAATGGATCTCCACACAGAAAGAGAGAGAGAGGTGGCATATAGTTGGTCCCCGCATAGAGGGTCGAGCACTGGCGGTGCACTGGCTGTCATATGCAAAACGTCGTGAATTGTGAGACAATGGCTGGCAAAATGAATAAAATGAAGTTAAAGGCTGCTTAATTACGACCATTTGCTGCTGCTATTGGAGGGAGCAAAGCAGTGGCTGCTCATGAGTTTACCTGAAAGGCTAAATGCTTGCTGCTATACATGTGAGACAATGGGACCGGAAATTGAGAAAGCTAATTAATGATAAAGTGATTAGAACTATATTAGGAAGAAACAAGCTATGTGGCAATGGGACCGGAGATTGAGCGATTGCTGAGTTAGGGTTAGGATGATTCATAAGGCTGTGTCGGTGCATTCAAATGGGTCATATGTTGCCATAAGGAGCAAGCATAATATGCAGTTCCCTTTGGCGACTGCACACTGCCAAACAAAGTTGCTGCTATGGATGGGCTGGCACCTAACCTTTACCTAAACCTTTTAAACTCTCTCAGCATTTTTGTTTGGATCCTCCCCGTCGTAACCCTTCGCCCTCTTCTCTTTTTTATATCTCCATTCATTGCATATATATTGCGTTTATATGCGTCTTCTTTAATCACCTTCTATTTATATAACTCTGCGTGAGAGAGAGAGAGAGAGAGAGAGCAGAGAGTCTTGATTTGAAAAACAAAAATAAAAAATGAACTGTGGGGGGGGGGCGGTTTCACCTCATTTGGTTATCTGCTAGACTGTTTCCCCTGATTTGTCGTGTTGTATTATTTTCCGTTAAGGAAAGAGAGCTACATCTTGCTCTTTTACACCTAAACCAGTATTGTTTCTGCATCCAGCTGGCAGCGGTAAAGTGAAATTTATAGTTAATTTTATGCTTCTTTCTATCAACCAGTTTTAAATGCCCCCCGTCGTTATCGCATGAAAGTTTCCATAATTTAATTAACAACATTTTGACTGGCTACTTATGATAAACCGATTCACTGGATTATCTATTTAATACTGAACTCCAATGAGCAAATAACTGAAACCACTATTAGGATGTTGCGTACGTATGCCAGGAGAAAATTTACACGCACATATATAGGATATTGTATTATACGAAATCTCTTCTTTAGCTACTTTCATATATGTTAACCGCGATAAAGAAGGGGCTGTTGGGAATATAGTGTTAGGTAATCTACATCCCCATGACTCCATCTTTTTTATTTTTTATTTATTTTTTAAAGTTAGATGCATTTTGTGCTTCACAGAAGGAGTTCAAACCATGTCATAAAGGAACTACAAAATAAAGCAACTGTCTCTTTGAAGAAGCCCTAAAGGTTGCAGCACTTTCCCAGTTTTTTAAACCACAAAAAAAAACAGATACATTAATATATGTGCCCGCCAAAATTAGTTTTAACAATCTCAAAATTAAACAGCCCTTAGTATCTCTAGGGTGAAGATATTAAAAATGAGTGATCGATCATGCTGCAGAGTTTTCATGAGAAAATGCCACGTTCTGACATGATTGAATTCGACTCCTACCTTTTTAACGCTATAGCTATGCGTTGAAATTTTTTTGAACCATAGTAGTACTTAAAATCAAACAAATAAGCGAAGAAACTATCATGTATATATTATTCAATTTTATCATTGAGTCACGTCACGAAGCTAAACACATCATTTCTAGGTACTGCACAGAAGTATAAAACAAGTATTGTTGATGCTCATGGGTATTAATATCATATTCTAGATTGACGTGCTCGATCAAATTTAAACCTCATTTTCATAGATTGGTGCTCTACGTACATGCAAAACAAGGTTTTGAAAACCATTGAACATTTGAAGGTACGTAAGAAGCTTGTTAGCCAAAATAACAGTCGTCTTAACAGGAGATCTTTTGCTACTAAGTTTCCTTATTTTTTCAAGTTATGAGAAAGAACAATATAGTTTGCGATAGGGAATGGAATGTTGAGAATTGAGATCAGACGAGAGATCATAAACCATACTGAAGGAGCTAGCTGCTATGTTAATGATCAGTATTGATTTTAAGGTGAAGCTTATATGTACACACACAAATATTTAGATGATCGATTCTAGCGTTTTGTCACTATTAGGGCTGGTTTGGCAATCATTTTCGAAACTTAGGTTTGGTTTCAAAATCTAGGTTTTACCTCAAAACCGAGGTTTTGTTCAAGCAAAATTTTTTTCCAAAAAGCTATTTTGGTTACAAAACCTCAGTTTGAAACCTAGGTTTTCTCTTTCCTACTTTTTTCTCTTTCCTCTTTCCTACTTTTCTCTCTTTCTCTTTCTTACTTTCCTCTTTCCTACCCACTTTCTTGCCTCGGAATCAGTAAAAACTGATAACTTCTCAAACAAAAATCATTTTTCAAAACCTAGGTTTTACCTCGGAATCTGTAGAAGCTATTCTTCAAAACTTAGGTTTTACCTCGAAATCTGTAAAAGCTATTTTCAATCTTACATCCAACCAAGTTCTTAGTTCCGTCGCTAGCTATAGACCACAGCGATCACTGATACAGAACAACACAGAGTCTCATTGTCACGTGCCTCACATGGTCTCACACTGTGGTTCTGTTTGTTGTGTTATTTATGAAGAGATCTGGGGGATACGTTTGAATCAGTTAACCTCGTTGAATTGAAGAAAAGTAAAATACAGGATGAAGGTGTTTGTTGGAAAGGTTGAAGATGTCGGGGAGAACGATGAGCTTAGTTTTGTTTTTGGTAGAAACGATTTTGCTTGCATTACATTCGAGATCAAATAAAAACGAGCGGGCCTCAACAAAAAACCAGTAAACAATAAATAGGCCTGGCCCAATGACAACGGGCCCAAGGAAAGTAAGAAGCCCAGCATGGGACCTTCCAAATCGTGATCACACTCCCTACTCGTCTGCAAACGGCGTGCTTCACCTCCCAGTACAATGCTGGCCTGCAATATCTTCAGCACTAGCCATACGGATTCCCCAGATTTTCCCACTTCAATAGAATTTCCTGGACAGCCCTTATGTTGCTATTGGATGTTGACTGCTTTGGGCCCCAAAGAATATGGATTCTCATTGCTCTTTCAAGGTCCTCTGTTTTAACCAAGGGACATCCGATCTTAAGGAAGGCGCTAGTCGCCTGTTTTAACCAATGTTTAAATCTTCGGTGTTTAAATTTAGCGTCCGACTGTATTTTAAATATGATTATTGTATTATGTTTTACATTTTATTTGTTTCTTTTTTTCCTTTATCCTTTTTTATTTTTGGGGGTGGATTCTTAAAACTCTCCCTTGACCAATGTGAGTGAATGTGAAACTGCCTATGCAATTATTAGAGCGGTGATTAAAGGTTCGTGTAGAAGTTCTTTTAAAAATAGATTTTACAGATTTTGAGGCAAAATTTAAGTTTTAGAGAATAGATTTTATGTATTCCGAGACAAAATCTAGATTTTGAAAAGATGATTGTGTTTCAGAAATTTTTGCTTTTACGGATTCTAAGGAAAAAAGTATGTATGAAAGAGAAAAGAGAAAGAAAGAAAAAGTAAGAAAGAGAAAATTTATTAGAAAAGATGGTGTGATTTGACAAAAAAATAGATTTTCAAAACTTAAGTTTCAAGCCGAAATTTTATATTCAAAATAACTTTTCTGAAAAATGTGAGAGTTTGAAGAAAACCTAAATTTTAGTGTAAAGTCTAGATTTTGAAATAAAATCTAGATTCTGAAAAGTGAAATATAAGAGTAAAGAGCGGCTGCCAGCTGCAGCCAAATTGACCTTATGGGCACATCCTTCTAATGCCACCTGCATTTGCTTATTGTCCTCACCTTCATCATCCCTATGTTTACTCTTTTCTCCTTCATCTGCTGTGCTTTTTATCCAACCTTATTCACTACTTTGCCTTTTCATTTTCGGCACGTAACCAGACATCAAGCAGCAGCCCATGCAAAAACAGTTTTCAGCGTGACCCTCCTCCTCCACTCATTGTTAATGTTCTCCGGCCAAACCGTCAACATTTAATATTTTAATTTCATCTCAGCCGGAGCAATCCAAGCAAAAAGATTTGGTAGGGCCCACAGATTAACCGTAGTTAAATAGAGAGAGGGGTTAACTCGTTCAGCTTGGCCCCATACTTTTATGAAAGAAAGGGATCTCCCCTCACGGACCAAGAGATTAAAAGCATCGATCGTAGCTTGGGAGTGACGAACCATGTCCCCTTGCAACAACTTTAAGACTTGAAAAGCTTTTCGTTCTGGTTCGCCCAAACAGATACCTGGTCCGGATTATTATCATTTCCCACATGATTTTTGAAACGAGAGAGGTTCTTGCGAAAGGTTCATTGAATGGAATAAGTTGATAGACGAGATCGCCAACACCACTCTGCTTCACTCTTTTCTTTTCTTGTCGTCTTACGCCCAAAGGAAACACCAGAGTTTTCCGAGACAGGCTCATGGCAAATCAAAACTGTTACCGTGCATCCAACTTGTTGGGTTTTGTGCCTTGTTACTTTGGTTTCACAACTTGGTTCTCTTTTGAATGTGCCCAACGGCTGTTTCTGTCGGCAAACAGTAGAAAGTCAGCAATGCTCTTCGCCTCAAATTTCATTTAACCTAACGAGCGAACGTTACTCACTGGTCACTGCCAACTTTTTTGCATACTTGCGAGCAAAAAAAGAAGCAGCGTATTGCACTTTGGTTTGGAATTGGTGCGGTTGAAAAAGCTAACACTTGACCGGAATAAATCTGTATGAATTGTGAAACGTATATCAGCCGAAAGTTTATGCGACACATTTAACCATTTTGAATATCAAACAGAATACTCTCCATGCAGAAGTTAAATCTCCCGTGATGGTTGATTATATATTTATCTCAACTTCCCAGAACCTCTTCTGTCTCTGGCCATAAGATTGCTGTAAAACGTTTGGTTCAACTGAACTATAACTTTTAAGCCAACCACGAAGCTAACATACGGACGGTTGATAGTGCTTTACACGACACAATTTACGTATCACATGATTCGGTAATCCATACAACCTCGTCAAATTTAAGGTTGCCTCAGCATGAGCAGGACCACATGGAAGACTTTACTCAGCTACCGAAAGTGGATGACCCCGCAGTGTGAATCACAATCCCGCCAGTTGCAACGTGGAAACGGAATAGAATGGTCTCGTATTTCTCGTGGTACAGTATACTTGTATGAAACACACTCATTTCACAGCATCACAGAGGCAAACAAGTGAATGGAATATAATTCAATTAAAAGCGTTAATGTTTTCTCCGAGGCCGAGCAAGACAAAAACCAGCCGACCAAGCAGAGATTTACAGCATATCTAAACAAAAAAAGGAAAAAAAAAGCATAAATCCAATAAACAAATCCACGGAGTAGCCCTGCAATTACGAAAAAACTCAATTGCAGCAGCTACCTGAATCACTAAAGCCTGCTAATACACTATATTCATGCTTGAAGATTCCTCTGTCACCATAACCAGTTAACTCTACGAATATACCAGCAAATGCTTTCATAATGATGACCAGTCGATCTCAGAAGGGTACTTCTGCAGATTAAAAATGCCCGCCATACTTTCCCACTGAGGCTCACTGACATCGCCGAACGTCAAATCTAACAGAGGAGATGAATCAGCAGACTCGCCACTCTCAGTCATCACCGGTGACGAGGATGTCTCCGCCTTGTTGTAAGAGTTCTCCGCTCCCTTCAAATCAGCTTCGCCGGCGACCGGCTGCTCATCCGAGAGCGTTACCGCCTGCGGCTGAGCGGCATTGGATTTGGACCGCCCAGAAGACCTCTTCGGTCTCTCCGACTTCCCCTGTTTCTGCATATCAGCCATGCTTTCGCAAATTGCTTGAAGCTTTGCATCCACGGAGGAATGTAGAGGATTGTACTCCCCGAATTCGCCCTCAACACAGGAACCTTGGTGTCGGAGATTAGGGAAGTTAAGCCTGGCAAAGTCACCTCGGAGCTTATAAGCGGCTTTGTCGTAGGCAAGTGCTGCTTCTTCGGCAGTATCAAAGGTGCCAAGCCAGAGGCGGGCCCGGTTCTTCGGAAGACGAATCTCGGCAACCCATTTCCCCCAATGCCGCTGCCTGACACCTCTGTACAGCTTGGTGGGTTTAGAAGGCGCGCCCATCTGCTTCATGGGAACGGGCTTGGGGCTCAAGAAGCTGAGGGTGTTTTGCTGCCAGGTCATGTTTTGGTGATTCTGATGAAGGAACTCAGGCTGAATCTGGTTAGTCTGAGACAAAGTCTGGTTGTTGAATAACTCGTCGGCAACTACACGGACCATCGGTGGCGAGCAACCATCTGCGAACCAATTGGGCTGTGTAGGGAATGAAGGTGAGGAATAAAAGAAGTTGGAAGAGGAATGTTGAGAAGGAAGGAACATATAGGAAGAAGAAGATGGTAGCGAGTAGGGAGAGGGTGAGGATGCTGAGGAAGCACCTTTCATAAAAGGCTCGAGTGCTTCCATGAGCTCACCGTTAAAGGAATCCGGCTGAAATTGCGGACTACAGTTAGCTGACATCATTTCTACGGGGCACACAGATCTTAGATAAAATTGAACCTGTGGCTCACGGTTAACAAAGATAAAATTTTTACACAATAAATGAGGATAGAGGTCTAAAATACGCAACCCCTAATCCCAGGAATCGAAAGTGGAGAGGGATAAAAAAAAACAACCCTCTTGGCCGCCGATTCGAAGAAGAGAAAGACCAGAAATAAAATTAAAAAGTGAAAGAAAAGAAAAGGTTGAAAATTTACCGAGAGAGAATGAGAGAATTGAAAATCAAAAAAATAAAAAACCTGATCTCGATTCTGAAAACACCCGCTTTCGAGAAATCCTTCTAAGTTTGTTTTTTCATGAAGTTTAAGACAAACCCAAAAATCATAACCTGAAAGACAGATGGTTGACAGAAAGGGATTCAGAGAAGCGGGGCGTTACCGGGGGGGTGTATGAAGATGAGAGAGGAGGGTGGACGATGGGAAAATGGCGTCGGTGGCTGACAGAATGAGAGGAGTGATTGTTTGTTAATTTGGTGAGCACCTCACAGCCGCTCTTGGATTTTTTTTTTTTTTGATACAATCCGCTCTTGGATTTTGGGTGAAGAGGCTCACTCCTTTATATAGGGGCCGTCATGCGGGGTGTTTTGGGGCCTTGACCCATAATTAACACAATCGCGAAATCAGAGCGTGAAAAGAGTGATAACGTTGGGTTTGACTGAGGAGTGGAGGAGGGAAGGGGGAAGAGGGGTAGAAGCGCGTGAAAAAGGGACACGTGGCGTGACAGTGGAGACGTGGTTGTCGTATTATTGAATGAGTCGGGCTGACTAAAAGGCTGATGCGCGTTCATTACTCCTACTCCGAGGGGCCCCACCCTTCCCATTTCTTCATGCAACTCTTGAACCTTCTTCTGCTCCTTCCTCCTCCTCAGTGATTAAGGTCAAGAATTACTGATGAAACCCAAATAAAATAAAAGTTGGAGACAAAGTTGTGCCCCCTCATCCGGAGACCCCAACCCCTCTGCTACGCCAATAGACATGCCTCTGCATTGGGGCATCTCACTCCCTGCGCGCCAACTTCCTCCATCTATATAGCGTCTCTTTTCATTTGACTTATCAACTATGCGTGTTTCACAATCCGTTGGAAAAACGACTTTATAGATTTCGAAGAAAGTATGAAAAAAGAGTTTTATCTTAATTTATATATAATGTGATTGGGAATTGCTTCCCAAACAAACATATTAGCCAAGTTAAGAGCAGTTTCGAGTCCTGATTCTTACCTGTGAATGAATGTTTGTGATTCAGTACATTGAAATGCACAATCTTTGAATACAGTGTGACTTGTTTGTTGAATGTTCTAAACAAGGCTAATGTTATGATGAGTCCGCATTCTAGTGGCAGCATAAATATAACTGCATGCTTTTGGGTTTGTAGATGTGTTGTGTCTCTTAATTACCAAGCACATGCAATTTTTTTACGAAGGTAATCATGTTTGAGTTATTGGTTAACACCAAATGTAAACAACCTTCTTAATAATAATTCAAACATTTGTTCATCGTTTTACGAGGATTAACCAAAACAACTTTGATTGATTGTGAGATTAACCGTGATTGGGGTTGGGGAGTTAACCACGTTTATGCCGTAACGACAGTGTGAGATTGACGCCTCAGAATGAACGTAATTCCATTCAAAATATTGTGAAGCTCTAAGTATAAAAATATCAGAGCAAGATCCTAATTAACGATGAGAATTAGGTTAATTTTGTGGGACGAGAGATGAGGAAGAGGGAATGATTTGACTGCCCAAGAAGAGAAGGGTGGTTGCTTGAAGCCACGGCGTCAATTGCCATTTGCTTCAACGCATTTGAGCATATCGCACCGTATCAGCCCCTTTCCTTCATTCTTAATTCATCAACTCCTCTGACCTTCCTCCATGAATCGTTGTATCTGCCCTTAATCATATTTACTTCACGCTTAAATCAACCATAAAATCCGCCTCTTCATTCCGATTCTTAAAGTATACATGACCCCCACACCCAACATGCACATATAGTCTACCCATTTTAAAATTTAAATGTCCCAAGCATTTGACCCGTTAAGAAACGCAGTGAGTGTCCCATACATGGTCATTTTTTTAATTTAACGTTAGAAGCATTTTCACACCGCTCACATGGGCGATGATGCAGCAGGAAAAATGGTACTGATACTTGTGCTGCTTTGAATTTTGAGAAAGACATAAAAATGAAATCTTAAAAAAACTCATACCATGAAATCATCATCTAAACAAAAGCAAAATAAGAAGGCAGAGAGATGCGCAGTTCATTAAAATTATGCCTAATTAAGCGGCTTATTCTGGTCAACCACATTGATTTGTTTACAGTGTCTGACAAATGAAAATTATGATTGGCCTTCAGAATCCTGAGTCACGAGGCCAATTGTCAAGAATCCCGAGATCCATACCACAGGCAAACTAAATTTCACTTTTCAAATCAAACGTATTATTTCTACATACAAGCAGTCTTTTATTGATATATATCTCAATCGCTAATAAACACTCTCCTGTTCATTGCATGGTGATTCGTCTGTGTGCATGAATCATGGATGCCAATCTATTTATCTGATTGCCGTGAATATCCCAGTATTTCTTAGCTTTTAATATCGTGATCATCACCCTTTAAAAGATTGAATCGTCTAGCTAGTGCATAATATATCATTGATTCTCCATTAATTCAGATCTGTAGGTTGTTGTTTGATGAATAGAATTTCAACGTTCAAGGGTATATGATGCAGATCGATAACAATTGAATTAAACATAATAAAAATCGCATATTTTATGTATTGAGAATCTTAGGTGATTACCCGGGGGGGGGGAGAAGCTAGGTAGTTAGTTTTGAGTCGTTGGAACGGTGGATCAGCGGCTGGGGGAGAGTAAGGTTGGAATGAGCAGGTGATGGTTAAAAAGAAAGAAAGAACGAGAAAATACAGAAACCAGGGGAAACATTTTCAAAATCGTCGTATTCTCAACCCAGTTGACGAAGGCAGTGAACAGATGAAGGAACAGGAGTGAAGGAGATTGAGGTCGACAGTCAAATAATAAGACAAAGGGATTCAACAAACAAAGGACGCAACTGCACATGCACCAGCTCATCAAGGGTTGAACCATTCAGCCTTCCATCATCTTTCGCTAAATAACAAGATATTAGTTGCCCAGACTTTACAGACAGGAATCTTATAGCGTGGTTTAAATGTGGATGGAAGTTGACCTTCACCACACAGAGAGGTGTTAACATGGGTAATCATCTTATGAACTGTCATGGTTTTGAAGTTTGTTCACCGCCTTTAAATAAAAGGTGGAATCCGTTCAACCCAAATGAGTTTATGGTTACTTGTTGTTGCATGCTCTTTCGTAATTAATACACAGTTTTTCCATTTTGTTCCAAACATCACCGTTAAGCAAACTTTTTCAACTATCAGCCCCAGAATTCTCTTACTCGATACAGTAGAAATGCGAATTTTAATTTACCATGTTATGTGAAATCAGCCCTTTGTGTTCCCTTTAGATCTAAGCCCCGTAGCCTCACCTAATTTTGAATGATATCAGTTGCGTTCCGTGTCTTCAACGCCAGGCTCGTCTGCTTCTACTCCGAAGTCAAAAACATGGCAGGTCCAATTAACCACAGCCACTCCCTTTGTGACCAGCCACAAAGTGCGTTAAGGACGTTCGTAAACAACCCCCCCCCCCCAAAAAACCAAAAAAAAAAAAAGGCAAAAGAAAAAACTAGGCGATTTGGAATTTCAATGAAAATGATCAGCTTCCATCACACTCTCACCGCAGTTAAACGAACATCCGAATAAGATATCATGCTTGTATGTGTTGCGTTGAACTGGAATGCAATTAAAATGATCATGTCGTGATCCAAACTCTCAGTATAAAAGCTGCATCATCGATATGTTTGGTATGACCGAATGATTTGTAGATGAATGGAAATAACAAGAAGGGGCAATGCAATGTTATGAGTCGGAGGCCCCGTTTGATTCGTTGGAAGGATTTTGATGGAAAAGGAAAAGAAATATGAGAAGGAACTGGAATAGGAAAGAGTAAGCACATCAAACTTTGTACTCTAGAACAAAGAATATCTTTATTAACATTAGGATTCAGTAGGAGTTGCGTTTCATTCTTAGGCCGGGTAATGGTGGTCGGGCCATACTCCGGCTTAGCCCAGCCCAACATACCTAGTTCTTGAGGCGCTTAAATTAAAATTATGGAAGCGCTAAACTTTGCATAAAGTCAAACAAATCTTCAGAATTTATGATATAGAATTTGTTTGGAATAAAAACGCACATTTAACAGTATTTTTCTGTAAAAAGAGATAATCTCCTTCATATATTTATATCAATTTACGTAAAAGTACTTCTCTACCGTATTCCAACAACGTATACGATGGCCATGGTTACCAGTACAGAGAAGAAGTTAATAAATCTTTTCCATCCACCAAAAAAATTGATAATCCATTCCAGCTTCCCTAAAGTCAGGACGCCTTAACAGAAATAGCTCGCTAAGGACGAAATTTACAGCTCACTTGACCACAAAAAATCAGAAGAAAACGAAAAAGGGCCTCCGGAAAAAACACCTCCAAAAATCAGTATCTTTGAGAGGCCTTTGTACGGGTATCCACTCGTACCCTACCAAATACAAGGTCGGTTTGGAAATGCGTCAGAGAAGTAATTTTACGCAAGTCGAGATAAATATATGAATGAGATTATCTCGTTTTACAGAAAAATACTGCTGAACGTGCTTTTGGCTTCAAACAAGCTGATAGTAGATACAGACGAGGGGCTTGCTGTACAGGTTGGGATAACCTCTCTTGGTGTATTTGTAAAAGGCCTTTCAGATTGCGTAAAACATGTAGTCCAGATATTGAACGTTTCCTGTTGAACTCTAACAAGCTTCCGTAAGTACGATCAGCGATGCCAACAAATAGAGCCTCCGTGTCCGGGCTAAAGGAAATCCCAGCGATCTCATCAAACAAATCAATTTCCTGTCCTTGTTCGTAATCACTGTGAGAGTCAAAAATATGGACGAAATCTGCAGGCTCAGCCATAACCAGAAACCGTCCATCTGAAGTGAACCTTAGGGCTCTCACTGCACCCATTCTTCCCTTGAGTACGGCAAGTGAGCGTGAAAGGTTTCTAACGTCCCACAGCCTACATGTTGTGTCCTGATTCCCAGTAGCCAATATTCGCCCATCTGGGTGCCATGCAGAGGCAAAAGAATAGTCCAAGTGGCCTGTCAGGCTCCCAGTAACCTCAAAGATGCCATGCCAAAATCAGAAATCCTGAAATCAGCAGAAGGGCTGATCATTTACAAACAAATGCAACTGTGAAGTTACCTTTCCGGTGTTAGCATCAGCTATCAAACCCTCGGTACTATCCCCAAGAACA
>JANTPZ010017054.1:0-21896 GCA_025593235.1 Vachellia pachyceras | reverse complement strand
CTTCGTATACATTTGTAGACAAGAAATGACGCAGCTGCTCCCATTAGTGGAGAGATAACCCATGAAGAAGTCACCTTTGCCAGGGATCCCCAGAAAACTGCTCCAGATCCTCCATAGGCTAGACCAAATCCCACCATGGCTCCTACTATACAATGAGTAGTAGACACTGGCCAACCAAAATATGACGAAACCTGCATAACACAAGATAGTAGAGGGCTAATAATATTATTGGACTGTTTGCATATCCCAATATATAAGTAGTTCCTTTTTTAGGTATTTTTGGGGACAAATGTTATTGATTCCATCCTGCATTAAATCTCAATGAAGAGGTGAATCTTGCAAAAGGGGGAGGCGGATAGTAATATTTATGCTGCTTCAAAGTGGAATTCTAAAGATACAATGTCTTTGCCCGATTGAATCCCATATGTAAACATGAAGTAGAGATAGAATCACCAGCTATGAATATGAAGCAAAAATATAGTTTCAATTCCAATTTCCAACTACGTTTTTGGTATTGGCAGCTCCTTTCATATCAGAAAAAATAACATATGAAGAGAAGGCTTAGAGAAATTCCTGATCAAACATGGAAGATCTTCATGGCATATGCATGACAAATTTAACATATACCCTCCCTTGGGAAAAGCAAGCTCGAAAAGTCTCAATTCTTCCTAATTTTTAATTCGTCAATCATTAAAGATCCGATGGTTATTGGGTAGTGGCTCACACTTATGATTCCAATTTCATACTCAACACTTGACCGTTAATAAAGAGAGTAAAGTCTTGAAATTCTATCATATTTTTATTTGAACAGGCAGCAGACTGTGTGTGAAAACTTCTAATAGAAAATAAGAGATAAGGCATTCTTTCAAAAACTAATTTGTCCTCTCCCCAAAAAAGGATAGCCACAGAATTTGGTAAATACTATTATCTTGATATTATCAAACGAATTATTCAACTTAAGAAAGGCATCTTGTTATTATCTTCCCTTTTGTCTTTCCTAAGGATGTTACTTAAAAAGCAAAAGCATACAAATACAACAATAAAAGAACACTGTTCTACTAGGTAGGTTTGTGAAGGAAATAGTGTCGCATAACAACAATAAATTCAAAATCAATGCACTAACTCAGGCATAAACAACTACCTTAAACGCCAAAATAAGCATCTTAGAGTGAACACTAAATTTTTTTCTTATTTGCATAATATCTTACATGTTGCTTATATCCTCTATTTAACCAAACCCATAACAAAAGGTCAAAGATAATATTTGATAACAATGTACAATATTAAGATTACATAAACAAGAGGCTGCATGCTCCTCACGCAGTCTTTTATCATTTGTAACATATAACATATCTATTCTAAGGATCAAAGCATGCTTTGTTACATTTTAAAGTTCCTTTTTGATCAACTAGTTACATTTTACTTTTATATACTAAAATTTGTAATTAAATTCAACTTTAAATTACAAAACCGCCCCCTCCAGTAAAATAATTATATAGCTATTATATTAAGAAATACTACTACAAATACACGCATGGAATGCAGCACAATATGATAAGTGGAATACACTAATATATATATATATATATATTAGCGCATGAAAAGTGAACTAAAAAATTTGAATCTTAAGCAGTATTTCAAAAAAAAATATCACATGAATTTAAAATACAATTTTTAATTTCAATAACGTCAATCAAAATCTTTATTCATATCACGTACTACAATTCTCAATAAATACACAAAAAGCAACTAATGAGAGAATTTGTTATAGACATTTGAAATACAGCATAAATATTATAGCAAAGTGCATAAGAGATTACCTGTAACCAAGAACCAGCAGCAGCAAGTGAAGAGAGCAATCCAGCTAGGAGAAGAGTGTTTTTCCCCTGAAACACGTTAGTGACTAGAATTCCATTCTGCATCGTGCTGGTCACGTGAGTCCCCATCAACAACGCCCCTGAAAACTCCAGCACCCCCGCCGTCAACACCGCCTGCCGGAGCGTCAGCGCCCCCGACCCCACCGACGTGCCCATGGCATTCGCCACGTCATTGGCCCCGATATTCCAAGCCATGTAAAACCCAAACAGAAGGGTAACGTAAGATAGCAATTTAGTCTTCAGAGCCAAACCGTGACCCAGTGATTTCATGAAGAAAGGAGAAGCAAGAGCAGCAAAAGCTATGCATATCGTAATCCCGTAAGCCTCGCTGGGAGATATGTGGAAAGCTTGAGCAATTCCTGGCAAGTGATCGTCGCCGTCGTCATGGTTCACCTGATGCTGCCCATTGAGCTGAATCTCCTGCTTCTCTTCGCCTTCGGCTTCAGCGAAAGAGGGTAAACTGGCAAACGGGTGTGTGAGTTTGGAGTTGTTAATCCTGAGAATGGTAAATGAAGGCTTTGGTGGTGAGGGTAGGGGCTTGAATTGAGAAGTGGAAGTTTTGTGGGGGAGGAGGGGATGAGAATTTAGAAGAAAAAAGGGGCGTGGAGGAGAGGTATGCTTGGAGGAAATGGGATTCATGTCTCATAGAAAGGAATACAGTGAAAAGGATCGAACTAGGAATGGGGTTAGAGAAGAGGAAGAAGAATGGTGAGCATGGGATGAGACGGAGAAAGAGGAGGAGGAGGTGGTGGGGGGGAGAGAAGGAGAGGAATGTGGGAGAGAGCATTGTTGATGATGGGTTGATGTGGGTGAAGGGAAGGTGGGAAAGGATTTGGCGTGTCGCTGTGCTTATTGCAAATGAGTGGCGATTATGGAGTACCTGCGGGACCCTTGAGAGGAAGAGAGCCCACGTATCCACTGCTCAGATTCTGGGTGATGTGCGACTAAAGTAATTACGTGGAAGAATTACCAATCTCAAATAAGGAAATGTGTTACAAAATAATCTTAAGAGGTTGTTAATGATAAGTCGAGAAATACAATTTACAAGTGAATCGGCTACCATTAACAACCTCTTGAGACCATTTTATAATACATTCCTTTACTTAAGATCTTTGCTCATTCTCCCCTTTTCTCACAACAATATCTCATGCAAGCTCTTTAAGGGGAGGAAAAGTTTGGGGTTGAAGTCCCAGTTACAATCCACTGATGAGAGGCAATGATATATTATGTGATTCAATACTTTATAGCGAGAGGCTAACTTTTTCCATTAAATTTTATTTGGTTGATAAGATAGTTGTAATTGTAGAGAGACCCATGTTTATATTTGAACATATCAAATTTAAGCACTGATGGACCCAGTTAAAAAACCTCTCTAAAGATAATTTCTGAATTTAAACATCCTCAAATTCAAAATCTATATCTATGTACTCCATATTCAAGTATTATGGGATCAAGGATTAAGTGAAATAGATTAATCCACGTGATGAATCAAAATTTAAATTAAAGCTTAAATATATGTTCATAATTAAATTAGTCAGTTTGATCGGCGGGAAAATATCTGATTACAATACAGAATAAATTTGTGGCATGAATCACTTGCTGAGTGCCCAACTCTAATAAGATTGAATTATATTGAGTATTTGGATTAATTTATTCTAAATTATTTTATAAAATGTTAGGTAAATATATTATAGGAATTTTGTCTATGTGTGAGAGTGGTTTTGAAGCTGTTCGAAGCAATGTAACCAATCCCCACTTTGCCATTGGATTTAAAAAGAACAGTAAATAATAAAACTCGGGTGGGAATATGGGAATGAGCTCTATAGGATGAAGGCGTGCATGGAACCAACTGCTGGTTGGATCAAGTGGTAAGCGATTTGTTCCAACTTAAGCAAGGTCTCGGGTTCAAGCCTTGTGTATGCAGCAGCCACCGTTGGGAGACTCACCCACAATGCCAGGTGTGCGATGCGGGTCGAGTTCGGACATAGTCGGAGCGAAGCTCTGGTGAACCGGGCGGGCAAACGAAAAAAAAAGGCGTGCATGGAAATATGGGCTTTGTTTTCACGTGACGGATAGGCCCATTCCATGCTAATCATTTTCTCCCCATAGAGACACTGAGGAACAGTGATGGGCCTCATAATTTCTAAAGTTGTGGCCCAATTGGGCTTCTATAAAACTACCCAGAAGACCATATGAATTTGTAACAGTATTTTGAAATTGATTTCATTGGAACCAATCAGCCAAGTGCATTCTAGGAAATAATTTATTCTCAACGGTACATGTAAATTAAGATAAAATCATCTTTAAATTCATAAAAATTATCTCAAAATCCGTAAATTCTTTTTAAATTTTTTAATTCTTCTCGAAATCTGTAAATTCATTTCTCCTAAAGGTTATCAAATAAATCTAAAACTAGTCCGTGAGTCAGTAATGAATTGGTCCATAACCCAAAGTCGTTACTTTGAATTGAATGAGGAGAAGGGAGAGTATTCCAAGAATCCGCCACTCAAGTGGCTGGGTTACGTGGCGGCACCGCCTCAGTTTGCTGCTACCACACGCATGGGTGCCCTTCTCTTGCTGCCTCTCCCTCATCTCCCATCCCTCTCTCTCGATCGTCACGCATCTCCGGTAGTTGTGCACAGCTTGGGATTAGATATCGCTATGAGCATGAGATGGAGGAAAGGGTCAGGATGAGAAGGACGTGACAAGAAAATGGATATGCCCGCACCATATAATTTTCAGTTAAAAAAAAGAAAATTTTATTCTGAAATCTCATATAAGAAACTTATTTATAAAAAAAAATCATATGGATGAAAATATTTATTCTAAGATTGCAAATGCGGATGTTGACAACATAAGGTCCTTATATCGATAACAACATGCGATGGTAATAATAACACCATGTGATGATAATGACAACACCATACGATGGTGTTGACAACAGTATGAGCTGATGTTGACAACATGAGGTCCTGCCTTAGGACCTCAAAATAAATATTTTAATCTATGGGACCTTTTCGTAAATAAGTTACTTATTTAAAACCTCAATCCTTAAAAAAAAAGGGCATTTCAAGATAATTTTGTATATTTTTATATTCTATATATCATCCATCTCTCAGGCCTACACACCATGCCACTTCCCTTCCACACCACAACCATTCCGCGGCCTTCCAATTCTCTCCTTTAATTTTTTTTTCCACATACTTTTTTTGTTGGTTCACAGCAGTATTCCCACAATCATGAAGCCCGCCTTGTTCTGTGTTACAGTTAATGTACGCGTGGGTAACACAGTAAAAAAGTACTTTTATGTAAATTGAGGTGAATCTGTAAATAAGGCTATTTCGTTTTATGAAAAACATTGTTGAACATGCGATTAATTTTTACCACCACTCCGCCAAACAACCCAATAAAGTATTAAAATCATTTTCTACCGGGTCAGCTCAAGTGACAAACGATTTAATCCCGTTTCAATGGGGTCTCGAATTCGAACAGAATACTTTTAATAAAGTCGTCATCCATAGAAATGTTTTCTTAAGCATGATAACGTGTGTTCGAATGATTGCAGAGTGCGTAATGGGCGGTTAACCTCAGAGTTGTTATACTTGCAAGATGCATCCAATTAATAAGTTTGACATATTTTTTAAATTTTTAAAATGTATACATTAAAAATTATTTTGTACTTTATTCTCATTTAATGACTCCCGTCACTATTAACTCAATGAGTGATTAATTGTTTACGAAAATTATTTAAATATACATAATGTATGACTTTTACATTCCTATTGCACACACCAAAAGCTGAAATTATTTTCTTCTGAAAAAAAGAAAAAAGAAAATCCAACTACAGAGACACTTGAAGAAAACTACATTGTTTCTCCCCTTGACCAGCAGTAATTAGGAAATATATTTACGTACCCTTTTACCACCATCACCTTATACACACTCTCAGTAAAAAAGTTTCAATATCTATCAAATATCTATTATAATAATATTACAGAGAGATAAAAAAAAATATGGGATATCTTATAGTAGGTAATTAGAATATTTTTACATTCTTGCCCATCAAAATATTTTTATTGAATATATCGGTCTTGGAATGTGTACCAAGGGGTAAGAGAATAGGTAAATGAGCCCATTTAAAAAAAAAAGGGAAATAGTACATATGATTTATAAAATAAATCTATAAAAAATTATCTTAATTTAAAAAACTCGAGAGATTTATTGTAAGGTCCCGTGTTAACGAATTATTTATTAAAAGGTTCCAAAGGTTATCAATGGCAGCTGCTCCACTTGTCAATGGTGCTCTTCAATTTGTCATTGACAATCTCTTGAGACCTTTTCATAAATAACTTCTTTATATAGGACTTGAGTCTAAATCTAAAAAAAATATTAAAAATGTCTTTGGTACTGATACCCTCTTCCAAATAAACATTTATGGCTCGTTTGTTATGCAGAATTCATTTTCATTGATATGGATATGTAATTAGAAATTGATATAGAAATGCAGTTTAAAAATATCTTTGGTATGTCATGAGAATGGAACATAGATTTTTACATGAAAGGATCTAAAAGCCCTTCAAAATTCAAAAAATTTTATTTTTTTAGATTTAAAATAAATTTAATGCATTTTTATCAAATTTCATACATTTTTGTTCAATTTCACACCTTACCTCATAGAATTGATTTCCATGCATTTTGATTGAATTGGCTTCATATAAAAGTCAACTACATGGTACCAAACAAGCTCTATCATAAAAATCATTTTTATTTCTATATCCACTCACCCTAATTCTATAATACCAAACAAGCCATTATTCGAGGCATTGCTTCTAATTAAGCGGGAATCAGACTGACGAAAGTCCCATAAAATCTCTATAAATATGGGGCCAACGGTTTCATCGATAGATAGACTAGCAGAGCAGGCCATCTCAAAAATCTCCTCCTTCCTCGCCTCTCTATCCGAAATTGGGCCCCGCTTCTCTCTTATCTCACCCGCGATCAGCCATGGTCGCCGTCTCTCGTGACTCTCCCAAATCCACCCTCAAATTCCTTTGCAGCTACGGAGGCAAAATCCTGCCTCGCTACCCCGTCGGCAAGCTCCGTTATCTCGGTGGCCACACCCGTGTTCTCTCCGTCCCCTCCTCCATTCCTTTCTCTGGTCAGTTCTCTTTCCTCTAAAACTCAGTTTCACTTTCATCTGTTTGGATGATCCATTGAGACCGAGATAGTTTTGGTGTTTCGCGTGTTACAGAGCTGTTGTTGAAGATGACTGAGTTGTGTGGGTCGCCTGTTAGCCTCCGTTGCCAATTGCCCGCCGAAGATCTTGATGCTCTGGTTTCTATCACCTCAGACGAAGATCTAGCTAATCTCATCGAGGAATATGATCGTGTTGGGTTGCCGTCCTCCGCTTTAAAGATCAGAGCATTCCTTTCTCCGCCAAAATCATTGAACAAGATTTCCTCCTCTTCCTCCTCGTCGCCATCCTCGTCGTTTTCTTTGTCCAGATCATCCTTATCCACGTCGTCTTCGTCGTCGTCTGCTTCATCTCGCAGTCTTGCTGCTGCTTGTGGTTGCTCTGCTCTTGGTTCAAGCCGAAGGTATCCGGCGGTGCCGGCAATGGCCGACCGGTGCGTCCGCTCCATATCAGCGACGATGGGCTACCCAATTTGCTTAGGAAAGTCTTCTGGGATGAATATTCCACTTCCTCACTGTGCTTATCACGCTCAGAGAAGCCCTGGCCACAGTTACCTTATCCACAACGGGAACCATTGGCAATAGTGCTGAAGTAATTTGCCCATGGACGGACCTATGAACCTGAGAAGCAGTTCTCATAGTAGAAACGAACAAAAAAAAAAAAAGAAGAAAAGGAGGCTAAAAATCATACATATCACATTTAAAAAAATTCCCTGATAGATATATGATGTATACGAAACTATAAATCGTTTAAAATTTTCAGTCCATTTTTCGTTTTGGATAGAAATATATGATGGTGAGTATTTTTCCCTCCCTGTGGCTGTGGGTGTGATTTATTCCGGTTTCTTTCGTCTTTCTGGAAAATTAATTCCATAGCCAAACTGCTTCCATGAAGGTTGGGTCCTTGTTTTCACAGTTCCAACAATCCTACCAGTGTTTCCCCCGTCATCCTTTTGTTCTCGCTGTGCGTTTCAATGTTTCGGGACCCCAGTCATGTTTGCTTTGGCCTGTGCCTTTGTTCACTCTCCCAAAGCTGCCATTGCAGCATTTTTTGTTGTTCTTATTGTCATTTTTCTTTTTTATCTTGAGTTTACGAATTATTGATATAGATATTCATTGTTGAATAGTTCTGCTCTTTTGCTTGCAGGTTCAAACAAATTAATCGGAAAGAAACGACCAGGACTCTTTCAAGAGATGGATTTTGCAGGCTGCCACTCTGTAAGTTTTTACATAACTATAAACGGTAGTATAACCTATAAACTGATAAATTTTTATATTTTATGTCGATTTTTGTTGCTTTAATGTTTGGCGTCCGTCTCCTATTAGTTATTGAAGAGCTGAAGATGATAAGTTTGGATTTGGATTTGGATTTGGGGCAGATTAAATTCAGACGCCGCTGTGAAGTGGCATCAAATAGGGAGATATGGATCAAGCTGAGAAGAAGCATGACATGATGGTGACAAGGCCTGTCTATCTTAAAGCACCTTTGCCGCGGATATTTTGTTAGAATATCCGAGAGGTACATCACATGAACTGATTATGGAAAACTAACACAGAATAGCAGGGGCATCCAACTTTCATTAAGTTGAAGCAACCCAATAAATTAATTAACCAGAATGGCCCATTTGAGAATACGGTGGAAAAGTGATTTTACAATTTAGGGGATAAATGTATGAAGGAGATTATGTTTAACTTTTCTAACGTGATTTCAAACAGAGCCAATAAACGTTAATACATGAGACATAAAAAGAAGGGGGGAAAAAGAGTAAAAGAACCTGAATAATAAAGGGGGTTGGGATTGTGCTCTTGGCCTCTCCAAACAGATTTGGCAAAAAGATCTCCACTCGTGTAACATTCAAAGCCAAGATTCCCCTCGCTTTCTGAAGTTTGGAAATATGTGAAATCCTCACATACCCAATCCTCGAAATGACCCAAAATTCATCTATTAAATTAATATTCAGAACAAAATTGAGAAAGTGAGTTGATTTGTTGTTATCTCGTCTGGAAGATGGTTAAAGGTTGTCCTGCATCTGTGACCCAACCCCACCATGTGCCATACCTCCTATGGTTATAGATTTCAAAAACAAGAAACTTGCAAGAGATAGTGCTGGAGTGTACCGAGGAATTACCTGATAAAGAAAAAGGCAAAACATTGCTTGGCCATGGTTCAATTGTGGAGTCACCGTTGGATTAGGAGCAAACATTGATGGATGATGATGATGAGATGAGTGGGAAAGTGACGGCTGAGATTATGGGAGGTCGGTATTGCAACCAAGCGTCCCAAAAAACGACACAGTTCTACTCATCATGGACAACATGAATGACTAAGAACGAACTGGAGATAGACGTTACAGGGATTAAATTGCCAGACATATGGGTCCTGACAACAGAAATATCTTGAGAAGATAAGATTTTAAAAAAAGTACACTAAAAGGAATTATCTTCGTCTGTCCAAACAAAATACCAAGGCCATTGTTTCTCTCTTTCCCTCATCACTATTCATTAAAGACAAGACTATTACTAATAATATTACAGATACCCAAAACTATTACTAATGACACAGTCCACCAGGTTTTCCAAGAATATGGTAGCAAATAGTAACCTGTTCTACCTATTAGACAGAATAAACATCAAATGTTAGTTCTTTAAAGCCATCCTCAACTTCACAAGTTCATTCTTTTTTATGCCTCAAATCACATTCAGACGGACGTGGAGATTGGCAATTGAACTCTATACTTCTCTTATGCGCATGTTTGAATTGGAAAACTGTATTTGTTTTACCTTTTATTGTTCGAAATAAAAAGAAATATCATCCACCTCATGGATCTGGAGTGGTGCGCACTGTGACTGTATAGGCCTAGAATTCGGACCTTCTCCTGTAAAATAATTTTTGAACCAAACCAGATGATTAAAAAAAGCTATTCATCTCTTGTCAAAAAGAAAAAGGCACATTGTACCAATGGGGTTGGGTTTAATGAAAGAAGTAAGTTCCTCGTATCATAGTGAATTAAAGTTCAAATTTCTATTGAGAGAGATACGTATATTTGTGCTTGCAATATCTTCGAATTATATTATCTTCAATGGAGGGATGCACGTACTTGTAAAAAAAACAAATAAAAGAGAAAGGACCCACTATCAACTAGACTTTTTCCTTGGATTTTGCAAGTGTATATGTATGGCCCATGAATCAACTGAAATATGAATTGTTCAATAAATGAAAAGATAATCTCATACTATTATAAAATGAATTTCTGTAATGCCACGAATTGTTGATCTTAAGCAGATGCCATTGAACTTACATTCCGCCCAGGCCGGAACTCCTTAGTAGCTTGTTGCATAAATGTCTCACATGGAACGCTAATTGTTATGTGCTTAAATCAAATGGGCTTTGGCTGAAATAGTTTTTTTGTCGAAAGAATCAATTTTATTAATTATGAAAAAAATAATACAAACAGTAAGCCAAATCAAACACTCAGAAAATCCTAGGATTACAACCTTCCACACAAAGATATCATCAAATAAAAATACAGACATCAATAGCCAAAGTTAAGAAAATTCAAAAAAAAAAAACCTATCATTACAACCTAATATTCATCAATCCAAAATAAAACAGCTATTACTATCTAACATCTATACGCATTAAGACCACTATATCTGACGAAATTTATCCAACACCTGTTCTGTTGTCACTAGTTTCAACTCTGCACTCTATGGCCGTGTTTTGTAATTCTTATGAAAGTCGAAAAAGCCCGTTCAACAGCGACTTTTGTAAAACAAAATAATCTCCTTCATATATTTGTTTTTGATTATTTAAAAGCATTTCTCCATATCCAACTTCAATAAAGATACTAGAGAGGGAGGGTGGTGGTTGAGATAGCCATCTTACCATACCAGTCCTCTCCTTACCTTTGTTGTTATCCAATCGACAACATTATTGCCCCTCCTATCGACTAACGAGATATCCCACTCCTTGTACTGCTCAGATTTCAGCAAATCCACACACTTCTATACAATATCCACTCCATCCCATTCACATCCAGTAATCCTTCTCTCCTTCAGCATTCTATACAGATTTGGCAATCTGTTTCCAAAACCACTTTACCTCCCCACCATAACTCACCACAAAACAGCCATACTCTCTGCCACAAAGGCCGAGCTTGCTTGGATCTGTTTTCCTACTCCACCCATGAACCTTCCTTCCCATTCTCTTCCCACAATTCCCATCGCTGCCTCCTTCCTCTCTTGACAGAATGTGGCATCAATATTTATCTTTACTGTGCGCCACTCTGGTTTTTGCCATCTACTCGGTCACATCCTTCGTTCCTTGCTTCCGTTCATTTTTTTCCTTCCTCTCTAATGTAGCCCAGCTCCCAGTTGTGTCCCACTGAATTTTGAATTTGGAAAAGCACCAAACTACGGTCGATAATATTACCTCTTTCTAACAGCATATCAATCAGAGTCTTTACATCAGATTCAAACAATCAGTCTCCTGAATCCCAAATCCCAAACAAGTCAACCCACTCCTCCACGTTGAAAGCAGTATATACGATTGTCCCAACAAGTGAGAAAAAGCCTGCAACCCACAGACCATTATGATCATGGATAACTCCTCCACAACTTGCTCTGTTCAATGGGTTTTTTGGTGAAGAAAAAATATGTATCAAGTTTGTCATGAACCTGTAAAAAAGAAGGTATTCATATTGCCAGAATACAAGGCTTTCGAAAATCATCATTAAAAGATAGGGTAATTCCACTATATCCATACTAGAAACTCCCCAAGTGAGATTCCAATTGGAAAATCCACTCCTACCCAACTCTCTCTTGAGATCAAAAGCCAGGGAGCTTGAAGTCCCAAGATCTAGGAGCAACCCACTCAGCCACTGTAAATAATATAGGCCCTGTTTGTATTGGCGTTGAAAAACCATGTTCATACAAATCGAGATAAAACTACTCTCACATACTTATATCGTAAATCAAAGTGAACCCTCAATCCAACGAGGTACTATTTTAGCTCTGACCTCAAATGTAATTATTCAGCCCCATCAATGCAAAGCCACAAAAATTATTATTTTAATTTCTCCATATGAAGTGGGCTCGAAGCCTATGGACTTCAACTTTACGTTGGGCCTTTGAAATGTCAATACTAACAACAACATAGACAAGACGACAGTAATTAATACCCCCGGTTTTGTAATATAAAATGTAGTTAGGGATAGATTTGATTATTATAAATATAATATCTCTTGAACATGTATTGATCGTTTTTAACTCTTTGTATATAAAAGACGAATCAACGCATATTGTTACCTTTTACTATTCATACAATCATTCCCCCCCTGGTGCGAACCAACAAATTGAGCATAAAGTAGTCATTTTTTCCTTGTATTTTTTCAGTGACTGCTATAGAATGAAATATAAATCAAAGAGTCAAGTGTGGTTTAAAATATACCAATAGCTGTTTAGTTTCGATGATCAGACTCGCTGCAGCCTGGAAATATGATTAAGTGTTTGGGAATCCGGTGAAAAGGTGATTTTACGAAAACTAAAGTAAATGTATACTAGGAGTTTTGTCTCAATTTGTGTACAACGTATCTCCTACATGCTTCCCAAACAAGCACTAAAATGGCGAAACGACATGCCTAGTAGAGTGGTAGGTTTCGTTTCAAGACTGATTGGTTTGGCGACCTCTTGTGATTTTGTGACCTTAATTTTTGCACCCAACATTAATATGCAAATTTTCAAGTATTTTACAATAACCGTTTAATACATGAAAAGGAGAGAGAATATTACAAGAATGAAAAGCGTTTGATTTTTGAATTTTTATAAATATTTTTAGTCCCAAATATAACACCTCATAAGATTTCTCAATTACGTTTTTGTCGCAATTAATTGCACGTCTCTCTAATCTTTTGTCCATTTACTCCCTCTCATTATTATTCGTACTTATTCTCTCTCACACTCATCATCTTTATAAATAAAAGTATGTTTGGAAAAAGTTATATCTCTTACACATTCACTACTTTTAATTAATTTTAACCGTTAATTCGTTTTATATAATTTGAGTAGTTGTTACTTATAAAAAAAGGATCATGAGAGTAATAGGCAAAGTTTTGGAAGCTCTTGATTTTTTTTTTTTTCAAATTAACAACTCCAACCAACTTTTAACAATACTTTTCTCAATCATAATGCAATGGTTAAAATGATAATTAGAGGGAGTGTATTAATTGGTAAGGATATGTAATACTATTCTTGCAGTTATAAGTCCACTTCAATTAATTCTAGCATCGCATGTCAAGGAATAATAGCTAAGTGATTCAATATGGACGAAATTAATACAATTTGCAGGTTGAACTTCATTAAAAATTCTCTCCCTTTCTTCATTTACGAACCATTCTCATCTCGCTTCTCCAGCTTTCTTTCCAACCAGAATTAAATAAGAGTAAAATTAAAAAATACTCATTAATAATATCTAAATATATATATATATATTTCTGACTAGAAATTGTTTATGCTTTCCAGGCCAAAATTAGCTTTTGAAAATAAGAGAAGTGGCACTTTACTTTAGCAATAGCAAGAAATTAGAGCCTCCAAAGTCTTTAGGGTGGTACTGGAGATACTTATCCCTGATGACTGATGTATTTTAATGTTCAATCGTTGAGCAATTCAAGCTTCGCTTGCCTTGTAAGTGCTTGTTTGGAAACTTCGTTTCCCAACAGTGCACGTAAGTCGAGATAAAACCATCTCAAAAATCTATAAAAACTATCTTGAAATAACCATCTAGAAATCCGTAAACTTTTTTCCCCCAAAGAAGCTCTTTTTTCCCAACGGAGTTTCCAAACACACACTTATTCTGTAGGGCGGATGCCAGTTCCTTCCAGAGGTTTCTTTCTAGTATATGAAGTACTCGTAAACAAAAAGTGGTGTGTGCCTCTGTGTGGTTATGAAAGATGCCATTTGATAGTTAATGCAACCAAATTTTTTTTCCTGAAAATTAAAGAAGCTAGAGATTTTATCTTTGAGAAAGGGCAAAGAACACGTGATTAATTAGAAACATAGCTGTACTAAATAGAGATTTTGATTGGGGGGAGGGAAATCAAGTCAATGAGTGAATTATGACGGGGAGGAGAAGGATTAGGCCCTTGCTAATCCATAGGCTTTAGGGCCCCCCCAACTAAGAATTCTCCCATTCCCATATTTTAAGGGAATTAAAGTTGAAATTTGAAGATGCACCTTTCATTTTCATATCTCTCTAATTAATCAATCAATCTCACGTTCGCATCCACTGGTCAAGTTGTGGTGTTAGGTGATCTAATGATCTACTGCAACTAACAGGCATGTGATCAGTTAATACACATCACGATGAAATTATGATTTACTGCACCTATTTGTATATGCAGATGAAAATTACTCTTTTAACGTGATTTACAATCTACAAAAAGTGTACGATATAAGTTTTATCTCAATTTATGTGAACCAACCGGTGAAATGCTATCCCCAACAGGCCCACTAGTAGTTGCTCATTTAATTCTATTTGTAGCAACACTTCCGATGTGTTTCACGTATTTAAGAAATTTTTAATCTCATTAATTGTATCTTAAATTTTATAACTTTTCAACAAATGTACATTCTTCAGAATAATCAATTATTTGTAAAATTATGCATTCATAGATGGGAATTAATGAGATAACTCATACTAAGAATAAAAAAATACCATCCTTTTAACTTATAAATATATCAAGGGCAGTGGAAAATGGAAATGTACGGGAATCAAGAGCTAGGAGCAATACGAGCAGTGTAGAAATCCTGATTCAAAAGGCTCTGCCGTATACATGAACTCTATATCCATATTATTATGAACATGTTATACTAGTTAGTGCATGTGTTGGCTTCTTTGATGTCATGATCAAACTTGCACATATATATATATATAAACGATCTATTAATCACACACACACACATATGATAAGGTTTCTTTGGTGTTTGTTATTATATAGAATGTCTTCTATCTTGAAGACTTGAAAATGTGATCCATGAGTAATTTATTAAAAATGCTTATATATACTTCTATATATAATCAAAGACTACTAGAGGTCAAGAAACAATGAATTCAACGAATTAATTTATTAAACATGCTTATTTGTTGTCAAATCCACTATCAAATTACCGTGTTCATCACTAAAAATTAAAAAATTATATTCCCATTGCTTGCCAAAACAGAAATAAACGGGTAGACGACAGTTACATAAGGCTTTCATAGGATGAGATATAATGAGGGTCAGATATACGCAGCCTTACGGAAGTGGAGAGGTTGTTTTCGACTTTCAGCTATCAACATTACTAACATTAATTACTACAAAACATCCGAAAGGTTTCGGATCTGATGTTACACAATCCCTCTTGCTGGGTCTCCACAGCCCGGAATAAAGCCTTTAACTCAACAACTTTATGATATATTCTGATTCAACAAAACAGATTCCTCAAGACTCCTTCCCCTCTCTATCTATCAAAAGCCTGACTCAGATTGATTGGAGCCAAAGTGCAGATGGAGACTATTCAGTAAATTTAAAAGAAAGGTTTTCAACTCAAATATGGCTCTCTTGCTCATAACATAGGTTCTGAATCTAACCGATCACTGACTCAGCTCTTCCTATTGTAGACATATTCTAGGACAATGACAAAAGGAGGAATAAGATAAGAAAAGCATTGAATGGCTGATGAATAGAGTCATCATTTCTCTATGAAGAATCACTACTGTATGTATATCGTTTTTCATATGTATGTATAAATTTGGTAAACCAATATAAAGGTGCCATTTATTACATAGCAACAATATAGAATTGATGAAATAACTCAGTTCTCACGTGATGACCAGAGTAAGAATGTTTGGTGATGCTAATGTGCTTAATATTTGATGCCTTCAACAACATAACATAGAAGCACCACTTGAAAAAAGGTGCACAATCTCTCTGTTTGTTCAAAGAATCTTTATATCCCTTTTGTTTTATCTTTCTGCAAGTTTCCTAATCATGTGAAATCTATATGGTTTAGGCCTCTGTCGCCATGCATATATGTTATTCTACTCAGACTGGAGAAGAAGTAAATTATTCACTGCATTTTATTATATCCAAATTTCTTTTGTTGTATATATGTATATCTATATAGGTGTGTGTATATGTAAAGGAGATCTGATTCACCTTCTAAAGGGCATTATTATTCATGCTTCATGTTTGTATTAGCGTTAAAGAAACACGTTCATGTAATTCGAGACAAATTAAAATTCCTCTCATATGTTTACTTCGTAAGCCTTAAATTACGTTAAAAAGTAACTTCTACCGACTAATCTAAACAGGAATCTATCACATATATTGTTTTTGCTCCAATATCTTTTCTAATTAATCATTAGCGCTTGCAACATATTTTATGGATTACATCTGCAGATACATACAGATGTTCCCATGTTTTTTTAACTCATCATCATCGACCTGTTACAAGAAGAAGCTTCTTATATTGATTGTCTTTTCAGGAAGAGCAAGATGTGCTTCACACACACACACACACATATAAACTTAATAAGTGTTTTGTTTCTTCTCTTATTTCTCAGGAACAGGAAGTATGTTTATTGTTCTGTGCGTAACTTTTCTTTCTTCTTTCTCACCTGTTATATATCAATCCTTTTATCAAAAAAAAGGCTAAAAAAGTTGTTCATTAAAAAAATTGAGATGATGCCGTGAATTTCTCTCTAACGTAACATCGACGTACGTGTCTCTTCCATGTGCGATAATATAAGTTGTTCATAAAATGATAGAAAACTAACTTTAATAATAGAAGGACTACTACTAATTATTATGATAGTGATAATGATAATGATAATGGAATGAAAAGTAGTTGATTATTTAACAAAAAGTCAACTAGTGGCACGCTGTAGCCGCAATATGAATGAAGCCTACCATAGCTCTGGTAAAAGAGATAGCTAACCAACCCATGCACGTTTCATACAAAACACCCTCTGCTGTCTTAAACCACTGTGCTTTTGTGTGTCTCTACGTCTCTCTCTCTCTCTCTCTATATATATATTTAAAAGCTATATATGTATATTCTCGCCTTTTCTCGTAAGCCCTAAGAGGATGAAAAGAGGGGCCCTACAACTTTGAGAAGTTACAAGCTAAGTCAGGCAAAAGTTTATATGAGGGGCCAATGGAGTATCAGTATCAGACCCTGCACACGTGGACCAACACATCATGTGAACCCTAACTACAATATAAAGATCCTTGTTTCTTTGACGAAACCTGTTCCTCTTGTTTCAGGCCCTGATTTATGATTCATAATTTCATATATATAATTAACACACAACTCGATAATCATATTAGTCCCTCCAACTAATTGGTTCACTGGATTTTGGAATTTAATTAACGTCACAGCTATAAGCTATAAGCAACACACACAAATATATATATATATATATGGAGTAGCTATTGGTTTCAGTAATATTATTGTCTTGTTTATTTGTGGTAACACTGTGAGACCTAAGCTAGGTATACTCATTACTCACTGTTTACTTCAAAAGCAAACCTTTAAAAGCTCTTAGTGCTAATATATAACTTTTCAAACGATGTTGGTTATGAGCCAGCATTGTCTTAAAAGAACTGACGAATTGAGGGAACATATTTATTTATTAGGCTGGACCACTACTGCTTCCTTTTGATTTATTATGGAGTACAATAAGTAAACTACAAGCTACGTATAAAATATTCACCATAAAATAAAGCTACGTATATAATTAAATTAGTATACAATTAACCTCTTATATATGTGTATATGCAGACACACAACCCGTTTCCACGTGCTGATGAATAGCATCAATTACAGTATTATATACAGTACAGCATTATTACACTATTGGTAAGCAACTATAGCTTATTATAAAAACGTGAATTAAAACGCAGGTGAAGTTTGAAAAGCATGGATACTTTCTGTGTGTAGCTACACTAGAATTAACTCATGATGAAACAGTGGGTGTTTTCTTTATGGTTAAAGGATTGGTAGCGTTGGGTAGGGTTTTTTGCTATGCCTTAACTGGGATTAATAGTTAGCTAGGATTTTTAACTCTGAAATAAAGAGGAAGCTATTATGTGGGTGTACGTATGTGTCAGATAAGGAATAAAGTGTTGACATGGGGAATGGTTGAAATATTGCAGTGCCATTGTATTGCTTTGAGCTGATGAAAAATTCGAAACTTGAAAATTAAAGAAGAAAGAGTGTGTGTGTGTGTGTTTGTGTGTGTGAGAGAGAGGGAGGGAGGGAGGGAGGGAGAAGGGAAATGAGATATGTAGATATACGTGAGGCCGAAGCATATGGTTTTTGCCAGAAACAGCAAAAGCTGGGGGACACAACACGCAGACTCCGAGTGACCTTTATTAGCGAGGGTTGCGGAAAAAAAACAGGAAAAGAGAGACTTAGATTTGAGTAGAAGAAGGGAATTAATTATTAATTAATTTCATTAAAGAGAAATATTTGCATATATATGTTACAGCAGCTAGGGGACAAATGGCTCAGCAACCATTCTGTCACAAACGTGTTGCCAGTCACGCATATCTCTGAATTAAATTAAAGCTGTTTGCTTTGTTCTTTTTTCCTCCGCAAGTAGGAGCAATAATAATCTTATGATATGAATCCAGATATTTGAATTTAAACTGTTTGATTTGTAGGCTCAAATGCATGGCAAATTTCTGGCTAGCCTAAAGCCCTAAACCTTAGGCTCAAAGCACCTTCTTTTTTTTATGTCTGTGAGTTGGGATATGGGTACTCATCAGATAATGTATACTCACGAACTCAAAAAGCACATATAGAAGTATTCATAGATTATTTATCGATAAAATCCTCACATCAACGATAAGATTTAAGTTACGATATGAATAATTTCTTACGAAACTGCATCAATATTTGTTTGCATCTTAAAACAAGTTATACCCATATTTGATGGCTATGCACGCACGCGCACACATGTGGTTACATTACGATTGTTGTTATATTAATATGGTTTCATGCAATGTAAACGATAGTGTCCAGAAGATTTTAACTAAATGACGTCGCAATCCAAGGCTATATGATTCAAAGTTAAACGGAGGAGGAGGAGGAGAGATAACGCATTCTATAATATATAGATCAGCAATCCCTTATCTATATTAAGAAGTCACATTGTCGTTGTAATAGTTTAAGGCGACTAATTTTAAGCTCTGGACCCTTAAAACTATAATTATTTTGGATCTCCCTTGTGCTTATTGTTTTTTCCTTCGTGCGTCAACGAGAGTTAATGTCGATCTCCCTTCGACATACTGTTGTCTGCTAGGGTTTAAATTCATCGGCAATTTGATTCAGCTCATGATCACAGTACGCGTGCACCCAAGATAAACAAGTCTTAACTCAAAAAGAAAAATGGATGCATTTACAGAGACGAGAAAACAAAACACACACACACACACAACTATAGGATACATATTCTAACTAAGATGTTGGTTGATATAGTAAAAACTCAACCCTCTAAAATAATGCAAGTTCAAATTTCAGGAAGTGCATATGTTGAAAGGATAAAAAAACCTTGAACTTTAAACCTCAAAATAGATTAGTCTAAAATAAAAAATGGTTTAAAGATACCTGGTAACTAACTCCCAAAAAAAAATAATACAAATTTTATAGCATTCTTTGATACCGTTTTCCCCCCAAATGAATATAACAGACCTATTTTGTAATTGTATGTTGGAGTAATTAATTATGATTCTTGAGAAAAATTGTTATGAAACCATAAAATTAATAACAAGTCATAGCATTTTTTTAGTAAAAAAAAAGTTTAGTTTAATTGGATATGGGGAGAGGGAGTTTACTAGAATTAGAGTATATCTTCATGCTTAAAAATTAAACATTTACAAAGGTATTTATAAATTGCTCATCAATAAAATTGATTTGATAGTTAGTGTCACGTAATAAACTTCCTCCAGACATTTAATTTATCATTATCTTCTCAACAATTCATTAGTTTACAAGTTTTTCAACAAACCCTTTATGTCAAACGATGTCATCGTTTCGAAATTTTAATAGAAAGCTAAACCAATTAACGGTATAACGCCATATGTTGCATTTTTATTTGTAGACGGAGGCACATTACAATTAACCATTGGTAAATGTCAGTAGAAGTTTATTATATATATGACCTAACTTCAATTATCGACCAACAAGTAAAGGTGCCTGATTTAGAAGTCGCTCTTCATTCATTATTCAAAAGCATGTACTATCAACCTCAATCTATATTTGTTAATCAGCGTTGAGCTTGGTTGACAACTCGTTTGAAAAAATCAAAACCAAACAAAGGTTCAATAATGTTTTTTTGTAAAACGAGATAATCTTTTTCACATATCTACCTAGTAAATGGTAAAAATATTTCTCCACCGTCTTATTAAACGAACCCAAATAGATCCAGATGAGTGGAAACTCCATGTTGAAATAAAATACTAGTCTGAGCGTGCGTATATATGCTTATGGTGGGTTCAATGGTTTTGTCGTTTAACTGAAAATCTTCACCCTGGCAGCTTGCTTTTTCCACGAATGAATACTCTTTCTCCAATACCATGCTTGCCAGGGTTTTGGTCTTTTTCAGTTCTCACTTTTACTTTTAGTGGTTTAATCACAATCCCACACATAGCAACAAAAACCAAGGAGAAAAAGAAGAAAACGACAGCACAACCTGGGTATTACTTGAACCAACATCACTACATTCAAACAAAAAGAAGAACACACACACATATGGGGCAGCAGATCAAAAGTATGCAGCAAACTGGACCAAAAACCTTTCGAGTTCCAAAGTCAACGCGCAAAGTTACCAATTGATCATAACATATTCACAAAGATTTCCAGCCACTTTTCCTCTGACCATGTCCTGCTCTTGATGATTCCTCTTCTAGTGTTTCCATTACCAATTCGAAGCATACAAACATAAGGCATACACACACAGAGTATGGCATGGAGTCTAAATCAATGTGGTCGCATGCGTTACCAGAAGCTAATTGAGATAGTTAAAGTTCAGAACTTGCTAAATGAAATTGCTTCCCAGAAGGAGGATATGCAGAAGCTAGAGTACATAGTCGAGTTTTTAGGACCATACTAACCCATTTGATTTTACCATTAAGGAAAAAAAAACCCTAACATAGAGGAATCAACGCATGCATATGCATGATGATAACCCAGACTTGATTCCTTGGATTGCTCAGCACACTCCTAACTAAGCTAGCAGCATTTTACACAGAAATAATCCTAAAATTAAGCGTTTTGCATCCTAGCCACAAATTCATTAAGAAGCTCTGGGAACTGGAAAATATCTTCCACGATGGAGTAGCCCGCATCATTCATTAAGTGGAGGTCGCTTCTAAGAGGTAAGCCTTGTCCAGTGCTGTACCCATTCTGAAAGCTGTCGAATTGTTGCATGGGAAAACCTTGGTGATGATCACAAGACATCGCATTATAATCCTCAGCCTTGGTCGCCTCCTCCTTATTCCTAAGACTTTCATAGCACAGAGAGGTGGTTGAAGTGAACATGCCATGATCATACACTGGCTGATAAGGTGGAAGCAACTGCGGGGTCGACAGAGACAGAGTCTCCTCTTTCACTCGAACCTCTGACTTCTGCTGGTTGGGCTTTGGTTTTGGTAAGAACCTATGAACTATCTCTTCCATCAATCCGGAGTCTGAATGCTCCCTGGGAAAGAATTCAGAGTCTTCATCAGCTTCAGTTATTTTGGAATTATCCATATCGCCACCAGCAGAATTCACAACACAGCA
>JANTPZ010017053.1:0-17747 GCA_025593235.1 Vachellia pachyceras | reverse complement strand
CAGTCATGAACGGAGAGATAGCTTCTGCACTGAAAAAGTGTGAAAACTGGGTTTTCTGCGTTGGGTTCCTCCGCCGTCGCAAAGAGCTTGCTTTGGTTGAGAAGCAGCTCTCTGATGCTTCGAAACGTTTTGTTAACGTTTTCACTGAATATAGAGAAGTTGGACAAGACGACCACGTTAGATGGGGAACAACCATCGCTTACTAGATTGGTCTGTGGGTCGGAAACGACGCCGTTAAGAGTCCACCATGAGCAGAAGATGATGAAGATAAAGGGTACTAGAGGAAGGGAACTAGGTTGAAGCATGTTTTCGTTGAGATGGATTGACTGTATTGAAAATTAAGTATATATGTTTGGAAGTGGAGATTACGATGAAGACGGAAATTAAAGAGGTCACGTCGTCAATTGAGAAATTTGAAATATAACGTTGATTGGTGTTTGAAAACGACGAAGGAGGCATATAATTTGGATAATTTCACTCAATCCCCTCGTATGCAACTTTATTTTAAATAAGGAGTAAAGGATTCTGAAATTACACTGCAGTATAACGAAATAAAGTTAAATTTCTTTTTATGAAATGACCAAAGTGCCCTTCATTTGTATGTATCAACTGTAAATAAGGAATTGTAAATTTTCATATCTACACTTGTAAATAGTTTAAAAAGCATATGCCTATTGGTAAATTCAACTATAAGCATTTATAAAATTTTTGTATTGATTGTTATAATGTGAATTAAGAGTTATAAATTTCCATACGTGTAATTAAATTTTGCTATTTTTAATAGTTAAAATGCTTATGTGAACTTGTAAATTCACCTGTAAGCATTTAAAACATTTTTGTATCAGTTGTTATAATGTAAATTGGAAGTTATAAATTTGTATATGTGTACTTAACTTTTGTTATTTTTAATGGTTAAAATACATATGTGCATTTAAAAAAATGAAGGGCCTTTTAGTAATTTACCATAAAAAATGAGTTGTTTAATGATAAAGATAAGAAATTGACTCGGTCTACGACAACCAAGTGGCTTAAGATATGGAGGATCGAGTTGTTTAATTATTTATTGGGGAAATCCTTATAAATATCCATTGAAATTCTGAAAACCCCATTTACTCACAAAAATAAAGGAAAGGATGGATCAGTGACAGTCAGCAAATGAGGATTTCAGAATTTGAACGAAATGATGAAACAACTCTTCAAAAATTTTAAAAAGTAAACATTAGGATTATACCTTCGCACGCTTATTGACAACTCTTTCAAAGGGAATGACAAGTGATGTAATGATTTTGATAACTTTTTCATTTAGATGCTTTTGTTACTTATTTGAGTTGGTTGACAACTTTTTATAGTATATTGACAACTCCGTCAAATATAATGACAACTTATTATATCCCTTCAAGTACATCTCTATTATGGGGCTATATTGTTCCATTGAGTTTTAGAAAACAAAATATCATATCTCATTGACAACTCTTTTGAAGAGAATAACAAGTAATATAATGATTTTGACAACTTTTACACTTGAATGCCTCTGTTGCTCCGTTAAGTTGGTTGATAACTTTTCGTAGTATGTTGATAACTCTATCAAACATAATGTGTGTATTTGGGAATCCGTTGGGAGAAAAGAGTTCACAGCTTCCGAGAAAAATTTACGGAATCTAATAAGAATTTACAGATTTCGAGATGGTTTTGTCTTGACTTACGTGTACCGTTGAGAAATAGTGTTTCCAAACAAGCACATTAACAACATATTTTTTTGCTTATGAGAACATATCTATTAGAGTGTTTATGTTGTTCTATTGAGTTTTGGAAAACAAAATTTTCTATTATTTTGACAACTTTTGTAAAGAGATAGATAAGAGTTCTTTTGCTATTGATAACTTTTCCACTCTTGTAATCGAAAAAAAACTTTTCCACTCTGGTGTCTCAGTTGCTCCGTTGAGTTGGCTGACAATTTTTCATAATGTATTGACAACTTCATCAAACATATGCCAACTTATTTTATGTTTTTGACAATATCGTCATTTAGGTGCCTATATCATTTCACTTGTAGTGGATAACAATCTTTTCTAGTGTATCGACAAATTTTTCTAAGGAAATGACAAGTGTTCTTATGTTATTGACAATTTTTCACTCGAGTATTTTTGTTGCTCGGTTGAATTAGTTGGCAACTTTTCATAGGGTGTGAATAACTTCTTGAAACATAATTATAACTTAGGGCAAATTCATCTTTTCTGTCAATTTTGGAATCGCATATTCCTACATGTATAATTACTAACAACTTTTGATACCTACCTATCATTTCCCTTATTCATAGCAGCAAATGTGATTTTTGAAGTTCAAGTGCTACATTTCAGGAGATTTCCCTTATTTATTTCTTCACATTTCCTCAATTTTCAAATTCTTGAAGGACGCAATGGCAATCTGTCAAAAGGGATGACAATAAAATCTATGAAAGTCATGTTTGGCCCACACGTTTTTAAAATATGCAAATATGAATGGAGACTAATTAATGGAGGACTACGAAATTTCAAAACAATGGGCCAAACAGAGAAAATACACCAACATTATCTATTATATTCACCAGCTCACACGTAAACATTAAGGTGGTCGTAGGCCGGCAACTCTTTGAAAAAAAAAACGAAAGAAAGAAAGAGAAAGGAATAGTACTACTCCTTGTGATCCTAATTCTAGGATTTTTTTAAATCTAATTCATAGAAATTTAAAAAAGAGTCAAGTATGTTATTTGCAATCATATAAATTAGGCAAATATTAATTTTGACTCGGTTATAACTTAGGTCTTGTATTTTAATTCTATACAATTCGATTCCTATAGTTTTAACTCTGTTGTTTAACTTAACTCACGGCAATTCGGTCTATATAATTTTAATCATTTCATAATTTACTCTTTATGTTGTAGAAAATAAAATTATATTTTTAATAAATGTTATGAACTTAATTATTAAATGGTTAAAACTATAATAATTAAGTTGCATGAAAATAAAAGTACAGGGACTACATTATAATAAAATCAAAGCAATAGGATCAAAATATTACTACTCAATGGCGCAAATGGTGACCATTTTGGAAATAAATTAGACGGGAAGGAAAGAAAAGCTTCATAACTTCATTATGGACATCACCATGTGTTGACTATGGCTCTTCGGTCTCCTTTTCATCACTTGTATGAACTTTCGCGTTAATAAATTAGGAAATTAAGTCATCAAATGATGCTGTAAAGTCACATATTAAGTTTAAAACACGCAAGATCCTCTTGAATTTAGGGTAGGCTTTAATTTTGAAAGTTTAAATTAAATACCATAATATTTCATATTTTAATTATTAACCCTTCTACTCTTAAAATTATCGTTAATGGTAATAGCGTTTCTAAATTTTAATACCCCTTTCATTATGTATGATGCCATTTAAAAATGACACTTATCAATTGACATGTAATTTCAAATATCAAGATTATAGGGCATTTTTTATTTTTATAAGCACATGTATCATTCTATTGAAGATAGTAATTCTAGAGACTCTGTTTAACACTAAAATGTGGGTGATTCCTCCGGAATTCAAATTTTAGTTTGTTATGTTGTGAAAAATTAACCGAATTTATTATATATAACTACATAGGTGATTAGTGGTGGGCTTTTTAAGGGAAAATCACAAAAATAATATCTGTAAAGTTCCATAATTTTTCAATGATAACTAAAAATGACACTGACAAGTGAAAATTGCACCATTGATAAGTTATGAAAATTAATTGCAAAGTTGTTCTGTCCTCTTTTGATCTCATAACAAACGGGTAAAATATTATTTTCTTTAAGCTGGAGCTTAATGTTGTTCTATCCTCTTTTGATCTCATAACTTGGATCCTTGGTTTACTTTGAAGTTGGACTCATAATTTAAATCTGAGCCCATTAATTGCAAAGTGAAAATTGAGGGCTCCGTGTTTTGCAGTTACAGAATCAGATCAGAATAACGCACCACTTGTCACTTTCAAAAGATGTTTTTTAATTTTTGCCGTTTTCCCTCTTTTTGCATCATCGTAGAAACTAAAACTGCCGTGGGCTTGTTATAGTATAAGAATATGCTAGAGTGATAGTTTGAGCTTTGAATAGAGAAATATTTTCTCTCATCCTAGATGCTTGAATTGGATCGGTTGTACGAGGAAGCATCCGTCGTAGACAACATGGCCACCAGGGTCGCCGGCAGCACAACTGAGGATTAGAGGGGCGGTGACGTCGAAGTATGCGGCACCGTCGGCCACGGAGAGGTAGCTTCTACACTGAACAAAGGAGTAGAGACGGTGTTTCCACCGATGGCAGCTTCCTATGCCGTGGCGAAGTTCTTGGTCTGGCCACTGATCTGATCTCTCTGATGTTTCCCAACGTTGCGTTTATGTTTTCATCGAAGATGGTGGCGTTGGACAATAGGAATTCACAGTATGGATTGCATCCTTTGATTAGAAGATTGGTCTGTGGGTCTGAAACGAGCCGTTACGAGTCCACCATGACCAGAAGATGAAAGTGGTGATTAAGGGAAGAACATTATAGGTTGAAGCATCTTTTTGATAAGAGTGAAGATGATAAAGAAGGGGAGATAGGTTATAACCAGAGAACAAAGGAAGGTATTGATTGGTGTTTGAAAATGACCAAGGAGGTATGAGAATTTCATCAGAAGAAAACTGTACAAGGAAGAAGAAACTGGTCTATGAAGACCATATGAGACTTGAGATCAGTGGGATCGATGCATTTTTTGAAGAACACAGTAACAGTTTTTTTTTTGTGAACAACAGGCAAGTGGACCTTTTGACCACATACAGAATGCAATAGCAGTTTGTCAAAAGGGATATGATGACAATTCGCATGCAATTTATGAAAATGTTTTGTGACCACCCCCACTTAAGCTATCATAATATTGAATTTGAATTCGCATGAATACAACAAATATTTTTAGAAGAGTTACATTCAATTGAACTTGACGATAATGCTTGAATATGCTAATTCGGATAACCATATAAAAACGACAAAGGAAAATTTGAGCATGCTATATGCAATTAATTTGCATGTCGACAATTTATGATAGGTTTTTTTTTTTTTACAGGCCGACCATATGCTTTTCCGAAGCCTCTTTGGGTAGTTCATCCGCCACCTCGTTCGCTTCGCGCCATAAGGACCTCCCTCCATAATCAAAGCCGGTTTCCCTACTAAGTACTTTGTTTAGGAGGAAAAACTGATCAGATATAAACTGTATAGATCTAATTTGACCAGTCTACGTTTGATCTTTTTAAAGTATCTATTTTTAAAAAATTATTTTAGTGAGTATAGACTCTAAAATAAAGACAATATCTTAACTATTTAACTTTTCAAAAAATGATTTTTTATTTAAAAAATATTATTAAAAAAATCAAATGTCACGTCTGATTAGTTCCTCCTCAAGCCAAGTTACTCATGCTGTTAGAACAAGAACCATGGACGTTCCGTTTGACGTATCCCTCTTGCGGCGGCTTCCACCTTCTCTCCCCGTGCTCCATCCTCCTTGGAACAAGCACTCCCTTTTGCTATCACCTCGGTTGTGCTCACTAGCTTATCCTCAAAAAACCAGAGGTTTCGAGCTATCAAAGCTGCGTGTAAGTTAAAGTAAGCCACAAGTCCCACCCTTTTCCTTTCAGTTCTACTCTTAATTAAAACGTAATGATTTGTATAATTCTAAGTTCTCCTTTTCTTTTATGATTTAATTATTTTTTAGTGGTATATTTGTTAAAATCTTCTAATTCTCTTTAGAAATGTGAGAAAAGGTTTTTATGTTCACCTCAAAATTGAATCTCATGAAAAGGGATGAAGAGACTAATTCTCTTTGCTTGAAAAAAAGGGTTAATTGTACCTTGTAATTAATAATCAATGCACATATAATTTCTAGGATGATGTATAATCACACTCAAGAGATTGAATAATGGAATGAAGGACGATGATTTTTGGGTTCAAAACTCCAAAATTCAACCCATAGATACACATGCTTGTTATCTTTCTGATATCATATGTGGAAACACAACTAATTAACATGTTACCATTGACAATTCAGCCCTAATTGGTTAAAATTGGGACAGGCATAGATGGTCTCATATGCTCTAATAAGCCATTGCTTTGGGGCAAATAAATCACTTCAGACATTGTTGGCCTTAAGTCAGCAAATGCTTGGGTGAAAAGCAAACCAATCTCTATGATTTTCTTCACTTCTTCTTCATCATACTCATTTGAGTCTAAGGCATCGTCCACCAACTCTAAGTGCATGCCTCTTTCATACAGTTTCCAAGCCTATCAAGTAGGATTATGGTGAAATAGAATCAAACAGGAAGAAAAGACACAGAAAACAATGTTTAACTTTCTAAACATTTATTGTTAGATTTTTCTTATATGAAAAAGGAAATTTTTAAGAAGAATGGAGTTGTTAAAAAAGAATCTAAATCTTTTTAGAATAACGGTTTTCTAAATAATTGTCGAAATTTTCTTACTTTTGGAAGCAGGAAATCGTCTTCAGTATTGTCAATATCATTGTTAAATTCTTTGCTTCTCTGGCCAGCAACGATTTCAAGAATTACAATACCAAAATTGTAAATAGCAACCTTCTTTGATAGTTGGCCATGAAATGCATACTCCGGTGTTGTGTATCCTCTTATATATATAACATTTAAATAATTTAAGTTATGGTAATAGCTCAAATAGAAGCAAGCTATTGTAATCCAAATAAATATAAAATAGACTTGCAATGCAACGTACTAAATTATTTTGACATGTCTATGCACAGATTTTATCAATATGATAGACAATCCATGTACTATATATAATAGTTAAAGGAAACTATGAAAATATCATTGTTTTAACTTACAATGTTCCAGCAAATTTTGTGCTAAGATGAGATCTATCCTCAGGTAAAAGCTTTGCCAACCCAAAATCAGCGATTTTAGGTTGCAGATCATCATCTAAGAGGATGTTGTTAGTCTTTATATCTCTATGTATAATGCACACATGAAATTGCTCATGGAGATAAGTTAAACCTCTTGCTATCCCCAAAATTATAGCATATCGCTGCTTCCAGTTGAGATAGCCTTTCTTGTCACCTAATTGCCAAGTTCACAAGATTCAAACATATGAAAAAACGAGTACAAAAATGATTCTCAAAATTTTACCATAGGGAAGTGATGAGTGTCTCTGTATGTGTGCATTAAATTCTCTATTAAGATTATGACATATGAGGAATCTCTTGTTTGTTGATTGAACGATATATTGTTAAGTGAAAACATGTTCATACATAATTCATAATGTTATTAATTAAAAAAGAATAATGAATAAATGCTCAATAAACTATATAAATTCTGTTAGTTGATGCAAGATAGCAAATAAGAATCCGTCCAGACTGTTGTTTTTCATGAATTCATAAACAAGGATTCTGACTTGGCCTTTACTAAACATCCCAAAAGTTGAATAAGATTCGGATGAATATCACTAATAAGCATCACTTCACTCAAAAAATCTTCCTCCATCTTCTTGGATTTTTGTAATTTTAACTTCTTGACAGCAACTACTTTCCCATCCCTTGGAGTGCCCTATTCATAATGATTTAGAATTTCAATTAGGAAATTGTTATTATTTTTTGATAAAGGAAATTGTTCTTATAACTTTTGCTTCTATCCCATCAAAATCTAACTTTAGTTTTTTAATTATATAAATCTTACTCGAATGCATCATCCCTTTAGAAAATGATCTATGACTATTAAAATACATGAACTCAAAAGTAAAGTGACCTTGTATACGGCACCAAATCCACCTTCTCCTAGTTTAGTTTCTTCACTAAAATTCTGAGTTGCAAACTTCAAATCCTTATAATCGTAAGAAACTAGGCCTTTCAACATATTTGCAATAGCTATGTCCCCTATTAAGGAAAACACTTATCTAAGTCTCTTCATAAAATAAAAGAACCAATTTAGGGATTAATTAATCCCTTCATAGAGATGAAAGTATGCTTACCTCTGTGAACTCTCTTGGAGCTTTTTGATTGTCTAAAACATATAAATAATACAAGAAGGACCATAACAAGGGTAATTCCTCCAACAACTCCACCGATAACGGCCCCCTTTTTACTTGAACCTACATGCAAGACACTACTAGATAACTCATTTTCAAATAAGTCACAATTAGAAAGATCGTCATGTATTAGAACATATATCAATAACATTTTATCAAGAAAAGGAAAGATCATATATCAATATCAATATTGATACATATATCATTTTCTATGTGAAGTGGATGGTTTAAAAGACAAATTTGGATAAATTTTCATAATTAGATATCTTCTCGATGGACATAACAGTAACAACTTATAAAAACATAGAAAGATTATACTAACTTTTCCCAACATTTATATCCTACCATAATGTGTACAAAAATATTGGGTGAATAAAAAAAAGTCACATGGAATCTAATAAAATAAAAAATTTGGTAAAAATAAAGTACCTGAATTTGATGTTATCTATTTTCATGCACATAAAATATAAATACTACAAAAAATATCTTATATATAGAAAATATCAGTGTTTAATAATTATAGTCTTTCTGACCAATAAAATTTTCAAATAGGTGGAAGATTTTGGGAACCATGTGCTGGTAATTTATAATAAAATATTTTAATGGATGCATATAAGTGGAATCTTAAAACACAAGTAAATGAACTTATTATGCTGAAATATTTATGGTATCTTAAAATCTTTGAATGAACCATACCTTGTTTGCCCAAGGGAGTGATATCTATCACCTGCTGGTAATCGCGAGGAAAGAAGTGGAGTATCTCATGAAGCATCCATCAGCATAAGCCCTACCATTGGAATAGGGAAGACAAGTCTACATATTTCTATAGCCACTGTTCAAGAAATTGAAGCACCCACTCTTAGAGATAGCTGCAATACATTGAGCAAAGGCATATATAGTTGTACCATTGTTATTAGGCAATTCTATCTTTGAGGCTCCAAAAAATCCTTGCTTTCTAGGTGTTGTTTTTTGGAGATTTTTAGAACTTGTTGCACAAGTGAGGTAAATAGTGTAGGAGTGGATTCTCCTACAGTTTCGTTACCACATGATGCGGCATTGAAATCCTCCGTGGTTTTCTGAAATTAAAGAAGCCACTGGTCTCGTACCTGATCAATACACAAAAATTGTGTGTATATATATATAAATATACCATATCAGTTTTCTAAGTTCAGTTGAAGGGTTTAGCTTTATTTACAAATCAAATTTATAGGATCATATTATGTAAAATGGATTAGTGTTCTAAAATGTAAACTATTCATAAATTAAGAGAATAGTTAATGACCGCCATGAGGTTAGTTAGAGTAGGTAGACAAATTGAAGGCTACATTTTTTAAATGCAATGAAGGAATATTCTTTACTCCTTTTATATAATGGATCATTCTACTAATACCTCTCTGTGCATCAACATGTAATGTAGATATTATTGGAAAATTTCATTCTAGTCATAATGACTAAGATCAAAAGGTCGGAGTACATTTTCTACATAATAAAGTTGTGAATTTTAACAGGGTGATTGTGAATGTAATTGTTCAATCGCAAGTTAAAAATGTTCTTATATAAGAATTTTTCATTTAATCAAATTACTACTACTACTATTATTATCAGTTATTTTTTCTATATATATGGAGTTCGTGAGTGTGTTAACTATATGTCTATATATAGTCATACATTCTATAGCAAAGAAAGTAACTAAAATTTGATTTCTGCGTTTTCTCTACTATTTAATTAATATCAATGTAAACCACGCAAACTACTCCCAAAGTATCTAATTATAGAACCTAAAATTGTTAGAGTTAAAGATGCAATATTCCCAATAATAAGATCCATTATAGAGTTCTGGTAGTGATTAAAATATCTTTTTCTGAAAACCCATTATTGTAATTGATGGCATTTAATTGAAGTTGAAAAAATTGATTGCATTAAGGATTAAGGGCAAAATGAAATCAACAAACAAATTCTTACCCATCAACTAAATGTAATAGTATCAAAATAGATATCTTATCTCTACGATCTTCTATTCCAAAAAGAAAGGTCAAACTGGAGCTTTGCAGACGACTTGTACCTGAAGAAGCAGCCGTCATATACAACACCGCCACCTTGTGCCGCCGGAGGGTAGAGGCAGATTTGTTTTGCAGTGACGTCGAAGCAGGCAACATAGTCGGGAATGGAGATGTAGTTTCTACACTGAAAAAGTGTAGAAACAGGGTTTTCTGCGTTGGCTTCACTCGCCGTCGCAAAGTACTTGTTTTGAGTGACGATCATATCTTTGATGTCTCAAAAAGTTGTGTTTACGTGGTCATGGAAGATGGATAAGTTGGGCAAGATGACTGTGTTGGATGATAGGGTGCACCGTGTGTATATAAGATTGATCTGTGGATCCGAAACGACGTTGTTAGGTGTCCACCATGACCAGAATATGAAGGAGATTGCAGAAAGGAAAGTAGGTTGAAAAAACATCTTTTACAGGTAACACAAGTTTGGGAAGAGAAAAGGGATGTATTATTTTGCTTAGTTTGCTTCTTTACATCAATGTGCATATATACATGAACTTCACGTGTGCATGTGAGTGTTTGTTGAGTCACGTGACTTAACTTAGTTACAGGTAACATCATAACGGAAATAGCAACAGAATAACTAATTCTGACTGACTAACAAAATTAACTGTTATTTGAAACTAACTCGCTGTTTGGGATGGTGGCTGACTCTAATACCCCCCGGCAAGCTGGCAAGTATATGTTAATCATGCCAAACCTAGACAGCAACGTTTGAAACAGTTGAGGATTGAGGGGTTTGGTCAGGATGTCTGCGAGCTGGTTTGAATTGCGAATAGGCAATAGACGAACGATGCCAGCTTGAACTTTGTCCCGAACCAGATGGCAGTCTAGTTCGATATGCTTGGTACGTTCGTGAAAGGTGGGGTTGGAGGCGATGTGAAGAGCTGATTGATTGTCATAGTAGATCAAAACTGGAGATGGATGAGGAACTTAGAGGTCAGCAAGAATGTATAGGAGCCATTGCACTTCACAAGTAACTGAACTCAAAGCGCGATATTCAGCTTCACAAGAGGAGCATGAGACAATAGTTTGCTTTTTAGACCACCAAGAAATTAAAGCATCTCCAAAGAAAACGCAAAACCAGTAAGAGAGCGACGGGTGTCAGGGCAACCGGCCCAATCAGAATTAGTAAATGCCTTGAGCTTGAAAGAAGAGGTGGAAGGAAAATAAAGACCTTTACCAGGACAGCGCTTTATGTAGCGAAGTACTCGAAGAGCTGCTTGATAATGAATGTCCGTTGGGGCTTGAGTAAACTGACATAGCTGTTGTACTGCATAAGTGATTCAAGCCAGGTAGAAGTGAGATAAAGGAGGCGGCCAACGAGGCGACGATAACGATGGATATCAGAGAAAGGGATGCCATGATCTTTGGAAAGTCATGTAGATCGATCCATGGGGTGGAGACAGATTTGCAAGCCAAATATCATGTATCAGCCAAGATGTCGAGAGCGAATTTTCGTTAATTGAGGGTGATACCAGAGGCTGAGCGGGCAACTTCAAGACCAAGAAAATATTTTAGTGGACCAAGATCCTTGATCTTGAAAGCAGCATCAAGGAGTTGTTTGACACGACTAATTTCTGATGGATTATTCCAGCAATAAAAATGTCGTCAACATAAACTAAAAGAGCTGTGAACGATTGACTGGTATGATGGACGAATAAGGAATAATCTGCCTTTGACTGACTGTAACCAGAGTCGATGAGAGCTGCAGATAGTATTGCAAACCATTGGCGGGAGGCTTGCTTTAAACCATAGAGTGATTTTTGCATTTTACAAACTTTGTGAGGATCAGGGGAGGAAAAGCCAGGAGGAAGACGCATGTACACTTCTTCATTAAGGTCGCCATGTAAGAAGGCGTTATTAACGTCAAGCTGCTCAATGTTCCAGTTGGAGGCTGAGGCGATAGCAAGAAGAAGACGGACTGTAGTCATCTTGGCGACTGGGGAGAATGTATCGAAATAATCAACACCCTCAGTCTGAGTATAACCTTTGGTGACTAGGCGAGCTTTGTAACGCTCGAGGCTACCATCTTCTCGAAATTTTGTTTTAAAGACCCACTTGCAATCGATAGTATGTTTTCCATGAGGTAAATCAGTTAAGACCCATGTATTATTTTGCTCTAAAGCACTTATTTCTGTCTGCATAGCTTGCTGCCATTCTAGAAAATGAATTGCTTCTCGGAAGGACTTTGGTTTATGAAGAATTGAGATGGAAAGGATGTAGTGTTTGTAAGAAGAGGACAAGTTAGCATATGAAAGAACAGAGGAAAGAGGGTACTTACAGTTTTGAGACATAGGGGCATATTGGGAAGATGTGATCAAGGAACAGTGATAGTCATGGAGATAGGTGATAACTCCCCATTTTTAATAGGATTTAAGATATATTTTGATATATTTGGGGAGTTATTAATGCAAAATTAAAAGATTTATAAGTGATTTTGATAAAAAAAATGGATTAATCACATGATTTGGGGATGTTATTGCAGATATAATAATATTTAGAATTAAAGGAAAGAATAAAATATTTTGATTTTATTATTTAATTATTTTGTTATTTCTTATTATTAGTTTTATTATATTATCTATTAGCATGTTAACATTTGCAGTCACGAGGCAAGGAATCTGACGCATCGTTTGGGAGCAAAAGGAAAATGGAGATTGAAAGCTTGAACGACGTCGCTGGGGGAGTTTGAAGCAGCTGGCCATTAAATACATGCACGTCGCCGTTTTGTAGTTTGAAGCAGGAGCTGGAACACGAGAAAGGAGGCGCAAAAACGGGAAAAAGAATCAGTTGCAACAGAAAGCAAGAAAAGCGGTGGATCTGAGATGATAGAGGAGAAAGAAGCTGCAACGGTATTGGCGGCACTAAAGCTGGAACAGAAAGCACGCGGATCACACCTACGCACGCCTCCATCTTCCATTATTTATTTCTTCTCCAGCCACGCACAGTGGAAGGAGAGTTTTGGCGGCTGATTTTGGGGAAAGGCACGAGCAACAGCACGCATGAGAGCAACAGTTTCATCCTGACAACAGCAAGAGTTTCTCAACAGCTGGAAAGAGAGCGTCGTCGGTGGAGCTGTGAGCGAGTGTTGGCTGTGAGAGGAAGCTTAAGGCAACGTTTGGCGCTTCGGTTTCCTAAATTCCTTTATCCTCTCTTGAATTAAATTCCTCAATTCTTTGCTCTTGTTTCTGAAATGTAGAGTAGCTAAGTAATTTGTTCTAGGATTATTTTGAACCATTGCATGGATTGAGATTGGATAATACTCTCTTTGGTGATTAGTGATAATTATATGTTAATTTTATCTTGTGCTTAATGCTTCTAATTTATTGGCCACCACTTAGATTGATTTGTCTAATTGAATTAAGCTTGAGAGAGTTAATTTAATTGTAAGACTTAGATAAAATTATACTAGACTTGAAGTTTAATAATCAAATGGATGGTTTGTTGGTAACATAGAGATATAGTTATTAACCTAGCATTGTCATATTAAGGTTGTTGCGTAATGATTATTTCTTTTTACTGTAGCAAGAGATTGTGCATGTTAAATGAGGATATTAATTTGGTTATGACTTGAGAAAGCTTAATCAATTGCTTTTTGAACCTTAGACAAACATATAATGTCATTTAATCACTAATAGAGTTGTATGTATTTGATATTCATGAATTGCAATGGTGAAAAATAATCCTAGGCATCTCTCATCGTTGAATTAAAATCCCAATTTGTCTTTCTCATTTTATTGTTAGTTTTCGTGAATTTAGTAAACCTTTAGGACACCAATCACTCAATTGATTCACTCACTTAATTAATCACATAATTGCATTGATTATCTCGTTTATGCATTAGTCCTCGTGGGAACGATATTTTTATACTACTTGTGACCCGTACGCTTGCAGTAAGCTATAAGGCGAACAATAGGCTGGCTGCTTGTGTTCTCTGGACGAACGTCGAGGTGGGATTGAGATGGGAACTGTGGTTTGAGGGGATATTGGGGAAATAGGAGTTGAAGAGGTAGTTGTGGGTAGAGAGATAGGATCACTTGAAGAGGCAAGTGTGGGTAGAGGGATAGGATCACAATCTGCTAAATCTGAGAATGATTGAGGCATAGGGATTTGAACATCAGAAGGAGATGATAATGGGACAAGAGAGAAAGGGAAATGAGATTCATAAAAAATAACATGCCTAGAAGTGAAGATCTGATTATTGTTCAAATCAAGAAGTGTATATCCTTTGGTACCTGGTTTGAAACCAAGAAAGGCACATTTTCTAGCTCTGGCATCGAATTTAGACCGATTTTGTGTTGCTGAACATGCATAACACAGTGAACCGAAGACTCTCAGAATGGTGTAATCGGGGGAGTGGGTGATGAGTGCCTGGAAGGGAGATTTATTTTGTAAAATTGGAGTTGGTAGGCAATTTATCAAGTAAACAGCATGTTGGATGGCATAAGTCCAGTAGATGAGAGGTAATTTGGATTGGAAAAGAAGAGCTAGTGCAGTGTTTAATATGTGCTGATGTTTGCGTTCCACAATGCTATTTTGTTCTAGAGTTTCAACACATGAAGTTTGGTGAGATATGCCTTTGGATTGATAGAATGAATGCATGAGAAATTCAGGGCCATTATCACTGCGAACAATTTTAACTGAAGTATTATATTGATTTTCAAGTAATGCAACTAAATTCTGAAATGATGGACGGGCATCTTATTTACATTTGAGAAAACATATCCAAGTGTGTCTGGTAAAGTCATCTACAACAGTGAGGAAATATTTATGACCATGAACTGAGGGAAGTTGGTATGGATCCCATATGTTAATATGCAGAAGTTCAAGACAATGAGAAGTAGATGATATGCTAGTGGGAAATGGTAACCGGCGTTGTTTCGCAAAATGACAAGTATCACATCCAAGTGTGTGAGTCTTACAAGAAATAAAGGGAAATTGATTATGTAAAACATTTAAGACAGAAGATGACAGATGGTCGAGCCTGAAATGCCAAAGAGGAAATTGGACATGTGGAGTGTAAACAGAATGAACACAAGTAGATTGTGATCCATGACTTGATAGTTTGTATAATCCTTGAGACACCTCAGCAGTACCAATCGTCCTCCATGTCTTCAAGTCCTGTATGAGACACTGAGAGGAATAAAGAATGAGACAGCAATTAAGTTGAGTGGTTATTTAAGTGATGGAAATGATATTGAAACAAAATTCTAGTATGTAAAGAACATTAGTAAGACAAATTTGGGGAGAGATAATCACAGTGCCAGAAGTAAAGGTAGTGACTATGGATTTGTTTGGGAGACTTACTCGATTGGTGAAATTGAAGAGTGGGATTTGAAGAGGGAGAGAGAGCAACATACATGAGTAGTTGCACCATTGTCAATGATCCAGGAGGTAACAGAATCAAATGAAAGAATAGTATGAGTACCTTGGTTTTCTAAATTAGGAAAAAGGGTTAGAGACGACATTTGATTAACATGATGATTGGAAGATGGCTTTGAATTTTCTGAGGAGCTAGAATTAACAGCAGCAGACTCAATAGAGCCAAGAGATTATGATATTGGTCTTGAGTGATGGAGGGAGACATACTAAGAGTTGCAGGTGTTGGGAGCAAAGGTTCGGCTGATGAATTGGTGGTGACTGCATTGTTTATAGATGCTCCATTTGATTTGAATTTAAAACTAGGCAGGTAACCATGCTTTTTGTAGCATGTTTCAACTGTGTGACTTGTCTTTCCACAGTAGGTGCAGATTTTATTCTTGTTGGAAGAATTCAGAAATGTATGAGGGGATGGAGAGGCAGAGTTCCACTTAGAATGTGAAGAGGATGTTGTTCGAGCCAAGCAGATGGTGTCATTCATCGATGCATGCATTTCACGCTCTTGCTGAATAAGTAGAGCAAAAGTTTTGTCGATGGATGGAAGAGGATCCATTAACATGATTTGGGAGCGAACAGAAGCGAATTTCTCATTTAAACCTTTGAGAAATCTGATTATATAATCTTGTTGGATGTAACCTTTGGCACTGCATGAACAGTTGGGCACTGGTCTGAAATTAAGGAGCTCATCCCAGATGATCTTCATCTTGATGAAATAATCAGAAACTGATAGATCTCCTTGTTTGAATTGGTAGAGTTCTTCTTGAAGTTCTGTTATCCAGAAGATGTCTCCATGGCTGAAACGTTCTTTAAGGTCATTCCATATATCAGCTGCCTTTTTGATCCAGAGAACACTTTGCGCTATGGAAGGGGATAGTGAACGAGTAACCCAAGTGATTACCATGGTATTGCACTGTTGCCAAGCAGGAAATAGAGGGCTGCTTGGATATGGAACAGGGAGGGATCCATCAATCAATTGGAATTTATTTTTACTGACCAAAGCCATTGTCATTGCTCTTGCCCAGTGGTGGTAATTGGGACCAGTGAGTGGGGGAGAAATAAGGATGAGGGACGGATTTTCGTTTGGGTGAAGGTAGAAGCAACTGGTTGGATCTTGGGATTTGTCCACAGTAGAGGAAGAAGAAACAGTTTCTGAACTAGCCATAATATGAAAATGAAAGTGCAGTAAAAAAAAAGGAGAGACGGGAGAAGAAGAAGAAGTCAGAGATTACGCCAGTGAAGGGAAGTAGAGAAGCTCTGATACCATAACACAAGTTTGGGAAGAGAAAAGGGATGTATTATTTTGCTTAGTTTGCTTCTTTACATCGATGTGCATATATACATGAACTTCACGTGTGCATGTGAGTGTTTGTTGAGTCATGTGACTTAACTTAGTTACAGGTAACAACATAACGGAAATAGCAACAGAATAACTAATTCTGAATTACTAACAAAATTAACTGTTATTTGAAACTAACTAGCCGTTTGGGATGGTGGCTGACTCTAATAACAGGTGGAGAGGAGGATGATGATGAACAAGGAAAGATAGGTAAAGTCGTATCTCTACCAATATGAACAATTGTAAAAATTTGTGGAGGATGGTTAAAAAGATTGGTTTTTGAAAAGGAGATCAATAGTATCAGAGAATGAGTCAAAAGAGAATGATACACAACATAAGGCAATCAATTGAAGACCGCCATGTGGCTTGTAAAGATAAGCTATTTGTCCACATTTCATCGTCATTTTCCAATGACTGAAGGATGCAATTAAAAAATCATGATTTTGTCTGTATTTTCTGTTAAATGCCTCATTGATTAAAGAATATTAATATTCTCTAAAGTTTCATTTTTTTACTCGAACACTTTATTTTTAGTTAGCCAAAAGTATATTCTATGAAGGTAATATTATTCAATATATCCCCGTGCGAATTCAATGCTTGGAACCTTTTGTAAGTTTGGCAATAATATTGCTTTGGGCCGAAAAGGCCTTCTAGATTATGGGCTCCAAAGACTCACAGGATCAGTGGAACTAGGTAATTTCCAACAGTCACCCAAATTGAAAAGGCACCAACATTGAGGTCATGATGTTCGTTCGTTCATTTGTTTTGCTATCTCAAGGTTGATGTTTCAAAAATATAATGAAATATTCTTACGTAGACATTGTTTCGTTTCTTACTTAAGCTGTTTCCTTCCACGGAATTGAGAATACATTGCTAATTTCATCCTAACTT